>CM021100.1:714750163-714845340 GCA_007115665.2 Sequoiadendron giganteum
TCAAAGCAAGATAAAACATGAGCGCGTTATAACGCGCTCTCGTTATAACGCACGTGTGCTATTTCTCACTTTACATGGTGTTTGCTTCTGCGGGGAACATGTCCATTGATCCATTACGCACACGCATTATAACGCACTCGTGTTATTTCTTACTTTATGTTAAATGCTAATATATTTATGTACGATGATATATTTTTATTTACATGTATGTATGTATGCTTGTATGGATGTAAGATTATATGTACAAATGTATTATGCTTGTATGTATGCATTTATGTATGTCTTTAGACAAAGGGAGAGTTTAGAGAGAGTCTAGAGAGATGGAGAGGGGGTTGAAGTGAGAGTTTAAGAGAGAGGGAGTGGGAGAGAAGGGGTTGGATTGAGGGGGACTTAGCTAGGTAGGGTGGGAGGGATAGAGGGAGGGAGAGAGAGAGATGGGGAGTGGGAGGGATAGAGGGAGGGAGAGAGAGAATTGATGGAGAGGAAGAGAGAGAGGTGGGTGGGAGAGAGAGAATCGAGGGAGAGGGAGAGAGAGAGAGAGAGAAAGAGAAAGAGAGGGTTATGTAGGTAGGGTGGGAAAGGGAGAGACTTGAGAGTGTGAGGGGGGTGAGAGGGAGAGACTTGAGAGATAGGTAGGGAGAGGGAGTGTGAGAGAGAGGGTGGTAGGGATTGATTGAACAAGAGGTACGCAGAACGAGGGAGATGGTACATAGAGACAATTAGAGAGGGTGGGAGGGAGGGAAGGAGGGAGAGGTGAGATGTATAGATAGAGAGAAAGTGATAGGGGTTGAGGGATTAGACGGAGGACCCATAGGTTGATGGTTTCTAGGGTAAAGGGGTTTGGCCTTGAGGGCTGATGGCTCTGATGGTAGAGGGCATTTGGTCGAGGGGTATAGGTGAAGGCTTTAGGTTTGGCTGCTTAGGCTGATGGGTCAGTTATGGGTTTAGGGTTAAGGGGTTTTACTTGGTTGAGGGTGAGGTTTCAGGGTATAGTTTGAGGGTATATGGCTGAAGGATTAGGTCTAGGTCCAACAAGGGGTAGGGTTTGCGTTTTAAGGACTTGAGGGTTGAGGGTTGAGTGTTTGCGTTAGAGTAAAGCAATTAATTAACTCACTTCCTCTTAAGATTTCAGACACATATTAGTCATTTAATTATTAATATTAATTATTAAATGCACTCACCTTTAGGGTTAGGTTTTCCTTTTAGGTTTTGATCTCCTTTTATAAGGATTGATCTCTTGTATTTCTTTCATGCTCTATTTCATTTTTCTGGAATACATCTTGCATATTGTGAGAGCCAAACCCTTGTCTTGATCTGTCTCTTTCTCCGTGACAAGTCTTTTGCATGCAGGTATTAATCGGGGTCTGTGGATTTGCATTTCTCAAATCCTACATGGTATCAGAGCCAGATCTGCTGCAGCTTGTTCAGTTTTTTGAAAGATTTAGAGATCTAGGTTTGGCTGCATCAAATCTGTTTTCTTTTTCTAGTTTTTATTTGGAATAGGGGGGGTTTATTTTTTTGGTGCACTTTGAGCTCAAACGGACCTCACCGTTGAGCTCGCAGCATCCAAAAACCCCTATTTTCATATAAAATTTGTCCGATTTGACCACAGTCGTTCTGGGAAGCAAAAAATTTACCAGGGCCATACGGCACAGTTTTCGAGGCAAAAATTTTTTAAAAAAAATGAAAAAAATCAATTTTTAAATTGATTTTTAAACATTTTCAATAAAATTTTAGCGTTGCCAGTGTATAACCCGGGTGTTGCCGGTCCGCCACCAAGCAGCCACCGGGAGGCCACCCGGGCGCCACCAGGCCGAGCGGAGCCACCAGGCCGCCGCTGGTGGACTGCGCAGCCCCCGCGGGCTTAACCTGCCAGTGCCAGGGTCACATGCAGGCCCAGGGACTTCGACCTTAGCTCCCAGCCGCTAGCCCCCTGGTCGTCCACGTGACCAGGGGCCGAAGACTTTTAGCCCTTGAGGGCTATTCAAATTTTTTTTAAAACCCTTTTGAGCTACTTGTACAAAATCTGGCATATTCTTTGCATACGATCTCCGTTTTGCAAAAAAAAGATATCGCCAGAAAGCTGGTTCCGGCACCGTTCTGATGGTGTAGGAATTTCTTCAAAAATATTCAGTTTGCATGCAGTTTTTCGCAGTCAAAGTCAGATGATATTTTTGCACTCTGAGGGGCATAACTTGCTCAATTTTGCTCCGTTTTTCGAAAGCGAATAGGCGTCGGAAAGGTGGTTCTGTGCTCTTTCCAGATCTGTAGTTTATTTCACCAGAAAATTCTTCATGTACTCAGAGATTTGTCTCATACCAATTACTATTTTTTATTGTTTTCTGGCTTTCAGTTTGTACTGGGGATTGGATTTTTGCATTGTGGGGGGGTGTTTTTTCTTGCTTTCTGTCATCTACATCAGAAAACCAGAATCTATAAACACCAAAACAAAACAAACAAACCCCTTCTGCATCTTCTGTCTAGTTCTGAAAGACCACTAAATAACAATAAAAAAAAAAAACACATTCAGAGCAGTTGAGGCACAGTTCACAGCATGGCCAACAGATCTATTGAGCTTCTCACACCGCATAATTATCACACTTGGAAGGGTCGCATGATGACACTTCTTCAGTCTCGAGGGTTATGGTCCTGTTTGGATGCGGTTCAGCCTCCATTGACTCGCGCCTTTGAGGTTATGCAGCACAGGAACAATATGGATCAGGCTATGGGATTGATTGCTTTGCACATTTCAGACAGTCTCCTGTTTCATCTTGAAGGGTGTCTCACACCTAGGGCCTATTGGACCAAGTTTGAGGGACTTTTTGGCACTATCAACGAGTTTAGAGCATTGCAGATTGAGGCAGAGTTGACTTCACTTGTACCTGATTCTTTTCCCTCCATTGAGGACTTTCTGACGAAATTCAAACAACAAAGATCTCTTCTACAGGGTTGTGGTAAGGTTAAGACTGATACAGAGTGTATTTACCTGATTTTGTCAAAACTTCATGGGAACTTTCAGATATTCTCATCTACCTTCCATTCCACTATGGATGCCTTGGGTGCACGTTTTACCATGCCTTCTTTTGAGGTGTTTTGTGATCGTTTGACTCGAGAGCAGGCTAAGATATCACAGTTGGATGCTCTCACAGGATCACCGCACCAAGCATTGGTAGCACAGTCATATCAGGGGAAGCAGAAGCAGAAGCAGAAACAAAAACCACAGACCACAGAGCATTGGAAGGATTCTAGTTCACAGAAGACTTCTGATTCACCTTCTCCTAAGGGGGAATCATCGAAGAAAGATAGACCTAAGTGTGCTTATTGCACTAAGCTAGGACATGATGAGTCCAAGTGTTATGAGAAGAAGATAGATGGATATGCAAAACAGGTTTCAGATTTGACAGCTCTTCTTGAGAAGAACCATATTCATCACTCTTCTTCATCTACTTCAGGTGGGTCTTCTTCTTCACCATCATTCCAGATAGATGGACAGGCCCCACATAAGGGTCATGCATTATGTGCAACCACCAGTTCACATTCATCTAGATGGCTACTGGATTCAGGTGCTTCACACCATATGGCATCTTCTCAGGACATGTTCTCATCTTTCGAGGCTGCGTCCTCACCACACATATTGATGGGTAATAACACTTATATGAGTGTATGTGGGAAAGGTTCTATCGATATTGATGACGGTACATTCAATGATGTACTATGTGTTCCATCTTTGTCCACTAACCTTCTCTCCATCTATCAGATTGCTCACAGTGGGACAGGGAAGACAGTTGAGTTCACACCTGATTCAGTGCACATCAGAGACATTCAGACTGGGAACATTGTTGCAACAGGGACAGTTGATCATTCTTCCCGATTGTATGCATTCACACACTTTGTTCCACCATCTCCCTCTCTTTCTACAAGAGAGCATGCAGTATCTGAGGAGAAGTTCGGTCACTTGAACTTATGTGTTCTTCCATCTATTCATGAGACTAGTGTTGAGACTTCTACACCTCTTCCTCCTATTGAGATTACATTTGTTCAGCAGGATACCTCTTCAGTTGTGACTGACATTGTTGCTCCACTCATCGAGCCATCAAGTGCAGTTGTTGAGGCCATATCTGAGGATATTCCTTTCCTCACAGATGACAGATTCAGCACACCTGTTATCCCTTCTTCATTGGAGATTCCATTTCAGGATCATCTTGAGTTGTTTGATTCACCATTTTGTTTATTCATACACTCATGTTGTTGTTTCGTTCTTTAGTGCGCATCATCTAGGACTTCCATTTTCACCTCACATCCAGGGATTTCCTCTTCTTCGACCGTTGGATCTGTTTCTTCCTCCGAGGTGACACATCGGTTTGATCATTGGCACAGGGGTTCTCTCATTCTGGGGGGGCTTTGGAGTCTCCACTCTCTCTCATGGGGGGGTATCTAATTGTATATCTACATATGTTCTTGAGAGAGTCTCTTGAGACATTCCATTTGTACTTTCTTTTTGCATCTCTTTTTGGAGAGGAGTTTTTTCCCACTGGGTTTTCTCCTTTTCTCCATTTCATAGAGATTTCCTTGTACTTGGGTACCTGATCAGGCCTAGTTGCCGGGACCCAATTTTACTTTCATGCATTGTAGTTACTTTTGCTTTCTTGCACTAGTTTGTAGCTGCACTCTTGCTCATCTTAAGGGGGGGTGTTAGAGTAAAGTAATTAATTAACTTTACTCTCCTCTTAAGATTTCGCCTTGCACACATATTAGTCATTTAATAATTAATATTAATTATTAAATGCACTCACCTTTAGGGTTAGGTTTTCCTTTTAGGTTTTGATCTCCTTTTATAAGGATCGATCTCTTGTATTTCATTTTATGCTCTATTTCATTTTTCTGGAATACATCTTGCACATTGTGAGAGCCAAACCCTCATCTTGATCTCTTTCTTTCTCTGTGACAAGTATTTTGCATGCAGGTATTAATCAGGGTATGTGGATTTGCATTTCTCAAATCCTACAAATGTCATAGTAGAGGGAGAAGAATGAACCAAACAAAGATGATCCTCAATATCATATATCATTTAAAGAATAGATAGGTGAATAATTAATAGGAAGAGTGATGAAACCTATGTCAAGAAGGTGTTAGATTTTGGCTTGCAGTCTTTGATATTCACTATTGGAATGGTCAACAACTTGATGATATGGATAAGTAGAAATTTCTGGTTGTATGTGTTTAGACTAATTGCATGTAAGAGTAGGAAGACTAATAAAGTAGGATTTTATAAGCCTTGAGAAGATACACTCTTGTTTACATGGAATAGAATAAGATTGAATATTTTTAATGGGTTTAGACATAAAAAGTAACCATTTATAAGTGGAGAAAGGTGTGATTTTGAAAAGAAGAAATTTTAGATACATCAAACAATGGGGGAGGGGACGTAGATAGATGAGAAAGATGATAACCTAAACCCATAGTATAAATAAGTGTTGTAGGATCCGCAATGACCTTTACTCCTTATTCCATGCACCCAAGATCATTTCCATTATATCCATATTCAAAAGTAATTTTGAATCTAAGCTTGAAACATATTTCCAAATCAAAAAGAGAAGGAGAATCAATGTCACCAGCCTTGTCAAAATGAGATGTATATCCATATTTTTTAAGAAGTGGAAAAAATAATGGAAGAATAGGGATTGATTCTAGCATATGAATGTAGATCCTTATTAAATCTTGGAATGCCAAAGTTAGAAAGGTCAACCTTATATTCACTAGGCCTATAAGAAGTGAAGTCTAAGGTTCCCAATATATCACCGAGACGTGTATTTGAAGTATATGAAGGAAAACCATCATTAATATAGTGAAACAATGATATTTATGAATCTAATGTAGAAGGTGTAAAATTACAAAGAGAATAAGAAGACTTTGTATGACCTAATTTAGACTATTTATAGCATTAAAAGGGGATAGGATCACCCTTGATTATTTATAATTTACCAAGGTGCTATAGATGAATTCAATAGACTATTGCAGGTTAGATGGAATTGAACCCATGGCATGAATCCATGGTCTACTAAAAATAATATTATATGATAAATTTATAAGAATCACATATACCATAGGGTCCAAATAAATAAGAAACATTATCATGCCAATATATTTACCATCGATGTTATCAAAAGCCATAGATAGAGATAATTATATGATAAATGAAATACGTATCTATGTTTATGTGATTTGATAGGTTTACACCACACATGTTGAGATCAAAACCATATCAATAAGAGTATGCTTGTTACCTTTAGAATTAATTCCATCAATAATGATAAAAGGTTCTTGTTAATTTTGGACCTCAAGATCCTAGGAGGAAATCCATGTTGTTGAAAATATTATATATATGAGATAAGAATGAAAATGCTAATTTTATAGAATCTACGGTATAGGACTGAAGAATTGATTTCAGAAATGTAAACAATAAAAACTTAAAAACCTAGCATTAGAAGATGAAGAATGCTATCCAAGATTTCAGTATGTTGTGCAAATATTTATGCATTGTGATTTTATCTATACTATCCAATATGCTAATAAAATTCAAGAAAACAAAATATTTTAGACTGGTTTCTTATCCAATATATACAAATAGAAACATGAACATACCAATAGTATACTACTTGATAAAACATGAAGAAACATGAGATACACAAATATTTATATTATCTTTTAAACAAAGAATAAAAAAGGAAACACTTGCAAAACCTTCGTGTGATCAAATGCTCCAAATATACCTATAGCTCTTGAAGATTAATGAGGCCAAAGAGTACAAGAGTGCTACCAAATGCTACAAAAATTAACATTTGGGAACTCTACTCACCTTATAGAAATTTAAAGTTTTCTAAAACAATTAAAATTAATGTTTTCATATGTACATGAGGGTATAAAACTAAGTAAATCAACAAGACTATACATGAACAAACTTCTTTATTTCATATGATAAATTATTTTCTAAGTTGAACATTTCCTTTCTAAAACCACTAAGAAATCAACATACATAAAACAACTCAATAAATTTGCTTCAAAGATCCTTTCATTGTTATAATTGAGTACATTCAACTCCATACCAATCTTTATATTTTCATATATTATATAAAGTAAATTGTTTTTATAAATAGATTACAACAAACACACATTGCCCCTTCCATACAAATATACTTTTATAAAATTTCTAAGAACGTAATCAAGTAGATGATTTTTGTAGAAGTAAACTTAAATTCATAGCAATCACATGTAAACCTTGAATGATAAAATTATAAACCTTGCATCACTTGAAGGCTAGATTGGGTGAGTAGAAGAAAAAGTATGAAAAGAAACATCAAACCCTTATATATTGATGCATGAATGGATATGAAAGGTTAAATATGAAATGAATATAGAATCATTAATGAATACAGATCTTTAAAAACCTAATTAGGGTTTAAGTAATCTATTTGAACATTATTTGGTACAATATATATAGAGTAGGTAATGAACAACGAAGCCAATTTTACAATATTTTGGCAACTAATAGAACTTTTGATAACCTATTTTCACAAATTTATTAGTATAAAATTACCAATTAAAGGAATCGTAAAGTTAAATTTATAACTTAAATCAAAGAGGTCACAGTGTTGGTCGAATAAGAGATTTAAATGTCTATAGTTAATAAATGTGTTACAAAACACAAAAGACAGTTGTGTTGATAAACATCACTAAAAAACATAAATTATTCCAACAAACACCCTTGAACACTAGTTTTAAAATTTGAAATATTTTGAATTTTTTTAATAGAAAGTTAAAGAAACAAAAATCCTTAAGCATTCAACTAGACATTTTACCAGCCAATATTGTGTCTTTGTTGATTTTCAAAATCACAAAGAAAACCAAGAAAACTAGTTGTGCCACTTTATTATCGATATGACCACAAAAATAAAAACCAATCGGATCACTTCATTAGTGATAGAACCACACAAAAACTTAAAATCTAGTTGAGTCACTTTATTTGTTCAATTTAAACACAAAAAACCAAAAAAACCCTTCATTTACAACCACATATTGGAGTGAAATGAAGAAATCTCATCTCAAACAATAAAGAATAAAAACTTTTTTTTTTGAAAAAAGTATGGGAACCCTTAAACCCCATTTAAAACCATGATGTAAGGGGTGATTGTATTAGTGAGGACCTCGCTTCACTATGCTTCCATTTAAAACCAAACAAAGGAGTAAAATGAATATAACCCTCATGAATAAACATAAATGAAAATCAATTAAAAACATATTGGGTATGATGATCTCGACCTCCATTCACACTGAGACATTTAAGTCAAACTTTAAACATGTATTATCAATCAATAAAACAATGAGCAATGATGTAGTTGTGGTAAAAGCACATGTATTAAAGAAATATAGAGAAGTGAAGTGCAAAATATGAAAAAAGAGAAGAAAGGAAATTCAACAAATACCTCAAAACACATGTCTTGCTAGTTCATTGACTTAGTGAGGCGTAGAATCATCACTTAGGTCAAAGACATGCAAACAACAATCTAAAAGATGAGCAACGAGCAACGAGACAACATTTGTGACCATTTCTTTCATGAAAACCATTGTCAATACGAAGTCGAAGTGAACATGTTCTAATAAGAAGCATCCATGATTGACTAACATTCTTGCATCAACCAAAAATAATATTTAAAAATTTATTTTCCTAAAATTTGATAGGTGATTTATTTAATAGAATAATTTTCAAGATTAAACTTCTTTTATTGATGCATATAAAAGTGGACATCGGAAGTCCGAAGGTGAGTTGACAAGAGTTACTTTGGAAACTGCTCTAAATTTTTTTTAGCAATTTTGGTGAAGTGAGATAAAATCAATGGGAAAGTCTCCTTTCTCTGTCAAAACTCTTTGATTGTTCGGACACTGAAAAAATAAACAGTTTTTTTAAGCATACAAAGGACTCCACTCCATCTCCGTGGGCCATTGTATTTTCTATATAAATGTGCCAATCTATCAACTCTCTTTGTAGATATCTGTGAGCTCAAAAATACGCTAGGAGATTAGAGAATAGAGGAGAATGGGAATTAGTATTGAAAGGAAGAAGATAAGCTTGAGCTCTGTGCTTCTGCTCCTGGTTCTTCTGATAAGCCTTGGTAGGTTCATTTATTTTCATGTTATAAATGCTTTCTTATTGTTCTTAACACATTCTTTGGCTGTTTATTTTCATGTTATAAATTTGTTTTCATATTGTTCTTATTAACACATACTTTGACTGTTTATTTTGTTGCAGAGATGGAAGGCACAGAGGGACGAATGTGTGCGTCTCAGAGCCAAAGATATAAAGGGTTTTGTCTCTTTAACGCCAACTGCAGGACTATTTGTCGAACAGAGAAGTTCCTAACAGGAAGATGTGCTTGGGGAGTCCATGCACGCCACTTATTAACTCGAAAATGCTACTGCTATGAGACTTGTCCTAATTGAAAGTCTTATTTTTCTGTCTTTCTATGGTGTACTTCCTTGTTGGGAATAAATATATTGGAGTATGTGTGTATTAAGTCGAAAATGCTACTGCTATTCAGAGGGACTCTACGCAGATTCACCATAATAATGTTTGAATTGTTTGGCCCGTTTTAATCTTCTGCAGCCTCTATTCATTATTATATCTTTTGGGTTCTCCGAACATATCTTCATATGCTCAGTATGAACTGCTTTCACAGATCATTTATGCATTACACTTATTAATACACCTATACCTACCCAAATATATAGCTCTTATACATTTGGATATGGTGCACTACAAGAGTAACACATATCATAGGGCTATTACTTATTGTATTTGATCTTTTATAGATATTTGTGGCTCTCATTATGACACAACAACCCTTCCAAGGTATTTCTAAATATTTTCAGCATCAATGTTTTGGATCATGCACTCTATGATACATCATTAAGATGTTAGAGAGTTCAAGGAGATCCAAAATGTTAAAGATGTTAGAGAGCTCAAGGAGATCCAAAATGGTGCTCGATGCAGACCAAGACTAACTAAACAGATAGGCAAAGGTGGGAAGAGAAAGGGGAGGTAACATGCGATATAAGAATAGGACAACAAAAATTAAAACAACAAAAATAACACATTTCTTTATGAAAAACAAAAACAAAGATAAAACCATCTTTAGATTAACACAATAATATTTATTTATATATACTTAAATATTTTAATTTATTTATGTTAAAAAAGATTACTATTAGTTACATTTATAATAATATTAGAAAAAATATATTTTTTGCATCTATAAACTAAGAATTATAAATCTAAAAATGTAAAAATAAAAGTATATATACGTCTATTATAAATATTTATATGAATGAACATTTATAACAAACATGAAATTTCGATAACATTTTTTAAATGCAATAAACAAAATATCTTTTTATTTCTAAAGACAAAAATAAAATCTATACATAACTTATAAAGATCTATATCTATAAATATCATAAAAATATCTATAATATATTTATAAATCTAAATAAATATTTATAAGTACATATAATTGTCTATATACAAATATATATATAAGTATATATAATTCTATGTATAAATATCAATCTACAAATAAATATATATACGTATAAATATCTAGAAATAATAAACTACAAATCTATAATTATCTATACATATAAATATCTATAAGTATGCATGCTTATAGATATAATATGCTTATATATTCTATACTTTTAGATATGTAAGAGCAAACTACAATACTTGAATAGAAACTACTTAAATGTCTATATTATATTTATGCTTAAAAAATAGAAATTTATTAAATGCCTATAAAATCATAGATTTTTGTATATGTTATAACTAGCAATCGCATTTTGGTGTGCAATGGGTATGCCGAAGAGGTTTGGAAGGTCAATTAGAGAAAAAAAATGGTCTATTGCTTGCATAATTTGTGTAGTACATGAGTTCTATTGGTAGGCCATTTAGCAAATGGTGTTGTTTGTACCACAAAGCTCTAAATGAAGATGTGATAGCTCCAAATTAACTATGCACCCTCTTATATGGATCCAAACACGACTAAAATAGTCCTCTGAATGAGAAAGATAATCATGCTCCATTGTCAATAGGCTCATGTTATGTTTGCAATAGAGAGAGGGGGCTCAATAAGAGGGGGAAGAGCGAGAAAAAAATAGAATGAGACATAAAGAACAAAATAAGAGGACTTGAGAAAGAGAGGGATATACAAAGAGGGAAGAGTGAGATAGGGAGACATACACATAGAAAGAGAGAAACAAATAGATATAGAGAGATGCAGAGAGGTGGAGAGCGCAAGAGGTAGAGGGAGAGAGAGATAAGAGAGATAAAAGGGAAATAGATATTGTGAGAAGAGAGATTAATAGTTAAAATTACATCTATAACATCTAATAAAATTTCAAGAGAGAAAAAGAGAGATAAAGATAAAGATCAGGAGAGATGGAGTGAATAAGAGAGAGAGAGAGATAGATAGTGAAAAGTAGGCAAGAGTTTGGAGGAAAAAGAAATGGAAAAAATAACAAACAAAAAATTAATGAATATGAAATGTCTTATTCAACTCTCTCTTAACCATCTTCGAACTTGGGTCTCATCAATATCAATTTATAAGTACCATCATACACAATTTTATAATACCATGAATATGCAACTATAATGTAATAAAAATTGTGATTTTATTGTAAATATACAAATATTTTTCTTTTCTCTTGAACAACAATTAATAAGCCTTATTATGTGAGTTTCTCAAATGGCATGTGTATGTGTCATTTACAACACAAACACAATTGTAATTTGCTTTACTTCATATATAAAATTTTAATAGTTTATTTCTAATTAAAACCAAATAGATTGAAATCAAATTAGATTAAAAAATATTTGTGAATTCACAAATCTATTAGCTATCTTACTAGACAAAGAGGCGTGAAAATCTATTAGCTATCTTACTAGACAAAGGGGCGTGATGCAACATTTGAAATATCTAATTACAAATGAAACAAACTCTACATGCACTTCTATAAAATTACATATCCTGATTTTGTAATGTATTATTTGGAATATGTAATCAACCAAAATTGATTGACCTAAAATTAACAAGAGATAATACAACTAATCTAAATAAATGTACTTTACAAAATAATAAGAATAATTCTAAACCTTCTCTCACTTCTTGCTAGTATTCTAAACCTTCTCTCACTTCTTGCTAATCAAGCATTTTTCAATTTACTTTTATCTATTCCTCACTTTTTGTTTTTTTTCCCATCCTCCTTCACCTCCTCCACCTTTTCATTTCATACATATACATTTTTGGTCAAAACATTTTAATGAAACATACATATTATCATAAAACAGATCTGTATATAAGTAGTGATTTGTATTGCAATTTATGGGAACCAAACCATCTCAATAGGTCAATTTAATGATGGGTTCACCACAAGATTGGTAGCCATTTTGAATGGCTACTGGACATTAGCGGGAGACCATGGAAAGATAGTGGAAGAAGAAATCATCTCTGCCATGGAGGCCTATTCATCCGGAGGCCTCACTACATTTGACACTGTTGATATTTATGGTCCAAGCAAAGAAATCCTAGGCAGGTTGAGGGATTAGTGGGAGGTAAAAGAAAAGAAAAACCCACAAATCCCACTTCCTCAGGTACAAATATTCACAAAACATGTAAAATAAAGGTACCATCTCCTCAATAGAAAGAAGGATTAGATAGTCCATGGAGGCTCTGCAAGTGGAAAACTAGACTTGTGTAGTTATATTGGTGGGATTATTAAATCCAAGGAATGCTAGATACCGCTCTTGCTCTAGCAGAGCTCAAGGAGAGAGGCCTGATTACAAGCATAGGCACAACCAACATGAATACAAAGGCCCCCTCTAAGTTTGTGGATCGTGATGTTCTTGTTCTCTGCGACCAGGTACAATTTTTTGTACTTGACCCCAGGCCTTTGACTACTTTTTGATAAGCATTGGGGGTGGAGGGAAGAAGGGTATGCTTGCAAAGCTGAATCTTTCCAAGAAAGTTGTTTTGAACACCTCCAGCTTGAAGATGCTAAGCACTCTGCCACTTTATCTAATGTTTCCTTGCAGCAAGGGCCTATGTATCCTATTGTTGGCATTAGGAATGCTGATCATCTGGAGGAGAATTTGAAGGTTTTTGGGTTTGAATTAGACAAATCAGACCTGCAGAAGATAGAGGTGCAAAGGGAAAGCAGTGAGCCTATTGGTGACTGCTATAATATGGAGAGATCTGACTGAATAGATGAGGTTAAGACTTGGCAGCATTTGTGTGCAAAGACTTTCTTCACTTATTGGACTGTGACTGTGATGGAAGAACATATATCGCAACATTTTCAGGATCTAAATAAAAAACATTGCTGCTGTAAATACTCCTAAGCCTATATTAATATGTGTTCTACAGGCACCCAGAAAATACATCGACACAACCACCACATGTTTAACTGGAATCTTAATGATAAAGTGTAGTGTCTTCAAGATAGTCAGCCCAGGAAAAAGTTCAACCATGCAAACATAATGATCAACTGTAGGTGTAATGCAATAAGAGTTACTCATGTAATTGAAGTATGTACAGCTCTCATCCACTAAACCTGCATGGCTGCACACATATAGAACACAACCATAGCTTACAATGTTAGGATATGTTCCAAAGTGCATTAATTCAAAGATTTTAAGAGCATCCTTGCAAAATCCATGTTGCACGTGTATCCTGCAATCATTGCATTCCACGAGATGGCATCTCTTTGGGGTATTTTTTCAAACAGTTTACGTGATTTTTCTATGCTTTCAGATTTTGCATACATGTCCACCAGGGCATTTGCAACTGCAACGTCTGATAAAATTCCTCTATTCTTTATGCTTTGATGAGACCAAAAGAGTTAAAAGCCTTCCACCTCCACTCACATATACAGAGTCCCATTATTGAACAACTAGAACTGTCCTCGTTCAGTAATACTGAAACTTTCATATCAGCGAAACAAAATATGGAGGAGTCAATGAACATTTATTCTTACTATGACATTCCAGCCATAGCTACCTTCATTCGCACCCGAGGCTTCAATCATGTTGCTTTACAGGTACCCTAACAGATGTAATTTACTTTTTAACTTTTCTTTCATAAGATTGTTTACGAATTAGGGCATATTAACGCTATTTATTTCCTGTAGACAAAGATAAATAAATCACTCATACCAGAAACTTCTCATTTCAAGATTCTCCGTAATGAATTTTAAATCTAGAGCAGGTGTTGTAGGATATCCATACCCTGTTCCAAAGCTCCCATTTTGGCACAGGCAGGGAGGTTACTGGTGAAGGTTGTGGAATTTGGGTTAGGTTGTGGAAATTGGCTTTACACCTGCCAATTGCATTTGCTTGAAAGTTTCTAAAGCCTTTTCAATAAATCCATTTTGTACATATCCTTCGATCGTTGCAGTCCATGAAATGATATCTTTTTAAGGTATTCTGTCAAACAGTTCACTTGCCTTGTTAATGCTTCCACTTTTTGCATGCATTTCTACTAGGGAAATGGCGACTGTAATATCTGAAAAAGTTCCTCTATCCTTTATGCTTTGATGGATGTCCATACTGTTCCAAAGCTCCCATTTTAACATGGGCAGGGAGGATACTGTCAAAAGTTGCAGAATATACCTTTAAACCTGACAATTAACTTGGAAATTTCTAAAGCCTTTTCAAATCCATTTTGTGCATATACTACAAACACTGCAGTCCACGAGACCACATCTCTTTGAGGTATCTTGTCAAAACACTTCACGTGCCTTGTCTATGCTTCCACATTCTGCATACATGTCTACCAGGGTAGTTGCGGCTACAATATTTGACAAAATTCCTCTATCATTTATGCTTCGATGGATGTTCATGCCTTGTTCCAAAGCCCCCATTATTGTAGAGGCAGGAAGAATGGTAGCAATCTGTTGCAAAAAGATATTTGCAGAGGCAGGGAGAGTGGTAGCAATTTGTTGCAGAAAGGGGATGGTTGAAAGAGTTGGATAGAAAGTTGCAGCTAACAGATCTGGATACGAATGACATAACGCAAACAAATGTCCAAGCTCTGGCCGTAGCAGTTAACGGTGTGAAAAAGCTGTGAAGGGAAATCAAATGGCGAGTATGGTTTCAATCATAGAGCAAGCCCTCTGAAAAGGGTGAACCATAGATTTTAAAAATTAGCTTACTCTACTTCATGGATATGCCATCCGCGTAAAATATATATTTATCTTTAGATTTTATATATTAATATAAATAAATATTTTTTAAAAAAATAATAATAATTTTATTTATGTATATTTATAAGTATGCATATTTATAGATATTTATGTGTATATTAATATTTATATATGTATATTGATATTTATATGTAAAATTATTTATGTTTATAGATATGTTATAGACATAGATTTTTATATATAGTTATGTGTAGATTTTCTTTTATGTTTAGAAATAAAGGATGTGTTATTCATCTACATTTAAATTATGTTATTGACATTCATAGTTATATACATGTTATATATGCTTATTCATTTATTCATAAGCTATAAATATACTTATATTTATAATATGAAGGTAGGTACAAAAAGATGGGGAGTCAAAAAGTGGTCACCTCACTTTCAAAATTTAAAAAAGTTATAATGCGAGCATGTTATAACGTGCTCACGTTATTGCTTATTTAAAGAAAAAAATTAACTTCATATCATTTGTTGTTTTCTACTATTTCAAGTTAGTCTATGGCTTGCAAACCCTCCAAAATGCGCTTATGTTTTAGGAAGCCAAAAATCACTCCATTTTTACCAAATTTTCGTCAAAATTATGCCACGACATCGGGAAGGTCAAAAGAATAAGTTATTGTTATTTTTTGTGTGAATATAGTATTAAATAGATATATTGAATATATTTTTTGATATAGATTTATTTAATCTTTAGGAATTATTAATGCACCCCCAAATCCTCCTCAAAATCCTAATTCACTTCATGCTCAAATCCCTCTTGAAAAACAACCTCAACAAATACCTCCAACAATTCCTCATTATGCTCCTGTAAAACAAAAAAAATAACGGGGAAAATTAAAAATTACAAAAAACAAATTGAGGAGTTAATTGCAAGGTTAAGAGATCCTTTAGGCACAACCTCACATAGAACCACACTTGCATAATCACTTCAATCCATAATATCTCATGTAGATTCAGTTAGCAAGCAAATAAATAGTTGGTCCAAGAAGAGACAAGAGCTTAGACAATTTTATGCAGACAAATTATCATATAAACACTTGAAAAACCTTCATGTGGTTGAACGATCTCAAAATAACTATAGGTCTCAAAGATTGTTGAAGCCAAATAGTATAAAGGTGTATAAAATGCTAAAATTCCCTCAAAAAAAATATTATAGAAGTTTTGGTGTGCTCACATGAGAGAAACCAATGCCAAGAAAAGATATAAGAAGCTATAGAGAGAGTTGTAAGTAGCTTGAGATTGCAAGATAGAATGGATGTGAGATTATTAATGAAAATGAAATATTAAAAAAAGAGAAGTAGGAGGGAAGAATGGAGTTGGAAAACCATTCAAATTCATCTTAAGTGGTCACCACTAATTCAGGTAGGTTGTTGGTGGAAACACTAAAAAATGGCCACTCAATGAACAACTATCATGAGATGCTAATGTCCCACATATATGTATATGCATTGTGCTATTGTCTAGATAGTTTCAACTCTGGAAAGGATGGAATACTATAAAAATTTAAGTTTAAGATAGTTTCAACATTAGTTTGATAAAAAGGATAATGAGAGGTAAGGCCATGATATCATGGGAAGAAAAGGGTTAATGTATCTAGGCTAAAATGAATCAATAAACATGATAAGGGAATGAAAACCAAAGTGAGTGTAAAATATAGTGTGAAATTGTAAGGGTATGAAATTTTATATATTACATTTCTCCCCACTTTAGCAAAATTATGAAACTATACTAATATTCATGATAAAGTATAGAAAAGAAAGTACTAAAAGTAAATAACATCATGAAATTATAAAAAGATAGTATATAGGAAGTAGAATTTTTTTCACGTATAGTGATGACGCCTCTAGGCTAAGAACCTACATAATATTTACGTTAGACAACAAAAACTTACATGACAATAATGTCAAAAATCATAAATCTACAAAACAACTCTATTAGAACATCACAAACATATAAATATGGAATCATAAAGAACACATGCACAAGAGATAAAGGCACATAGAAAACAAAGGAAATTTTTTGGTTACAAAAATTAAAGAGAGCTTGATTTATGTGTTGTCTCAATGCTTTGCATCATCCCCAAAATATAATGAAAATAAAAGAAATAACAAATGGACAAATTATTATGTGGTGAGAATAATGCAATGAGATGGGTTATTTCTTCAAGGAGAATATTTACAAGGATATAGTGATGAAATTAATATAAATGAGAGCATATGATTAAAGTGGAAGCTTTCTCTATCACTAGGGGTCATACCAATCACATAATAGCTTCATGGATCATATGCATTACAAATTGGGTTGCAATATGACCATGAGAGGTGTAAAAAGGTAGGCCATATAAAGTGTAAGGGCTAGCAATGTTTTTTGCTAGGTGGTTCATATGATACTAAAGTAGGCCATGTTAAGTGTAGGGGCTAGAAATTTGTGTTGCTAGGTGACTCACAAAATACCAAGGTAGGTCATGTGAAGGAAACACGAGCTAGAAATTTGTGTTGCTAGGTGGCTCACATGTTATTAAAAATTAGGTGATATAAAGCACACATGCTAGCAATATAAAAAATTTGGTTTCTAGGAGTTTGATAATCTACCAAAAATTATGAAGTGTAAATGATAGTGTGGATATAAATGTGTGGGTGTACACGTGATTAGAATGCATGCCCCTTTAAATACTTGCATGTATGCTTTATGAATATTTAAATGTAGCGTAAAGGAGAAGAAAGAAGGTGAGGAATCCTTATAAATAATACACTCTCCTAGAACAAATTGGATATACCCAAAAAATATAGGTAAGGAAAATAATGATAAAGAAGGTTGTGTGATGCAAGAGCATTTGGGCAAATGGCCAATGGGCAATCTGTATCACCCAAAAATATCCCAATTCAATTTTGTTCAATTTTTTTTGTTTTCTCATTTGAATTTACAGTTTAAATTGGTGGTTATTTGTAAGGGAGATTATTCATGTTTTGATATATGTCTCTATATTTATAATTTGTGTTGTGGTGTCTATTGGATTTAAACTACTATATTTGGTCGACTATGGCAATTAATTAAAACATTTACCATTTAGCTAGTTGGGTGCAATTTCCTTTATATTGTTTGATAAAATTTGACTTTAATGTATATGTGGGTGGCTGGAAATTGTTCAAATAAAAAAAATAATTTTCTTAGACAATAAAGAATGATCTTTTTTATTATTCTAATGGAATATTTTCATCAGAATTGGAATAAAATTTAAAAAACTCTTCATTTTCTACTACCAAGTTGTGGGGGGTATTAAGAAGGTGAAAGGTGCAAGGGAGAGTGAGGAGTCATGATGGGAGAATAGAGCAAAAGATAAGAAATACTAGGCAGCTAGAGTGGTTGATGTATGTGCAAAAAAAGCAAAAAATAAAAGACCAAGTGTGTGGGAAAAAGATAGGAAAGGACCTTTCTTGTTGTACAGTCATTTTGGGCACTAGATTGAGAAGTGGAGAAAAGGTTATGAGTTGTCAGTGAAGTCTACAACATAGATACGGTGCTCATAAAGGGTTTTTTTTTAGCTTTTCGGTTAAATTTTAGCATAGTTTTGCTAATAAAAAAATATGGTGAGCATTTATTCATATAGATGAATATAAGAGATTTCATTATACAAGTTTTTAGAAGAAAAAACTTTCATCTGTAGGTTCAAATTATTTTTCAAAAAGTGGTATGTCACAAGGTTCTATATACATTTTCAAAAGTTTAATGGAATTGAATAAATATCATTTTAGGTTCATCCCATTGCCTATAAATGTACGATTTATTTGAAAATTTGAAGGATTTGCTTGGTTGTTGTAAAGATCAACAATTCAATTTGGAGTCTTGATTTTTGGTTTGCATTATTTGGTATCAAAGCTAGGTTGCTTGTTGGAAGAACTGTGGTGAGGTAAGTGTTGTGATGATATTTTTTTTAAATGGTGTTAGCAATTGCAAAGTTGAGTTGTCAGTGTTGGTTGTCCTGCAATAGAGATTAAGTTGGGTAGAAGGTGCACAAACTTTCTCCAATGAGAGAGAGTGGGTAGAGGGAGTTTTGAGAGGAGCATCTTCCAAAGTATTTGTTGGGTAGAGGATAGTTGTGTGAGTGTGAATTTTTTTGTAGGGAGTACCTATAGATATAAAGAGTGTTGGATCCAGGATTTATGTATGCAGGTTGTATTTTTCAAGAAAGATGTCTTCAAGGAAGAGGACAAGGACAGTCACGAAAATACCTATGAGAATTTTATTTGTTGAAGAGCGAGAAAGAAGATTTATAGAAAGTATATATGAAGATTTGGAAAGGTTCCATGCTAGTTTAGATGCATTGGTGAACCACCAAAAAGATGATATACTAAAAGGGAAAGAGGATTCCCCAATAGGCTCCTAGGGTTTTTCACCTAGAAGCTTGGATGGAAGAATGACTCTCTTTTGCCTAATGATATACCTTTTGGGTTCATTCAAAGGGTGTTAGGGGATTTTTTGATGTGTGTGGAATGCCCTAAATGTTGGAAACTAATGAAAAAAACTAACTATTGAATACAAACTATAGAAATGCAAGTGTTGGAAAACACATAATGATATGCAAGTATGTACAAGATGACCTAAGAATGTACATTAAACTAAAATAGAAAGTTGGAGATGAAAGGAGTGTGCACTTGGATACTTGTAGAGGTTGTAAATATTGTTGATGCTCAAATTTAAGCCTGTTGGGACACTTATGCCATTTTGGGCGACCTAGTCCTTTTTAAGGAAAATTCTAGAAAACTGCTTTGAAGCCTGTTTCAGTCAAGAGGGTATCTAAATCTCTAAAGATCTCTGAAAATAGCTTCAGTGGTAATAGGTTGCCATTGTTGGCAACTTAGTCCTCTTCTAAATTTTTGAAGATCGAAAATTGGAAGTGGAAGCCCTCGGTTTGTGTTTTCTACTCCTCCAGGTGTCTGATCCCAAAAGTGAAGATTCTGGTCTATGAAGGTCGTCCAAGCTTCAACTAGGGTTTCTCCAACCTTGAAGAGCTTGGATAAGTTTTTGAAGACTTCTCCACCTTGGTTCTTTGCCAAATCCGCCTACAATACCTGCAAATCACACTAAGAGGGAAAACTTGTGGATTGTTAGGGATTAGGGGTTTTCCTTAGTCAACCCCCTTTTGAGTAATCAAACCAAATGAAGATAGAAATGTAAAGAAGAATGAAACAAAGGATATACTTCCTTGCCATGATGTTAGATCTTGAGTTGCAACAATGGGGGATTCAATCCTTGGATGCTTCTTGAGAGAGATGTCTTAGTGACTTAGAATACTCAAAACCCTAGCTCGCTTGAGAAGAAGGAGAGAGGAGAGATGAGAGGAGTTGTGAATAATAGGTGTGTCTTATGGTAAATTAGGGTTTTTAGGCTTATTTATACAAGTTATTCCCTAATTTTCTTGAAATAACACCATACAGATTGACCTTAGGGTTTTAGAGACAAAATCCTGAAAGAATATTAAGTTAATTTCAATTTTTATGCCACATGGGACTAGGTCGCCCAAGGTGGTGACCTAGTCCACCTAGGAAATTTTCATTAGTTTTCAGGGATTAAAGTGTGATTATTTATGTTTGTCGGGATTGTCTCATGAAAAAACACTAAGATAGGACTTATATGTGCATTAGGGGGGTCATTATAGCATAAGAAAGGGTTGATTTAGTGATGACAAACCTAGGAAAACATGAAATTTTTTTACAACACCTTATAACACTTTGGCACAAGGCTTGGAAAGGGGTAAAACGAGGTTGAAAAAAGGTCCAAGATCCATAGGAAAGGGTCCAAATGAGAAAAAAGTGTCAAAGGCTACACTTTTTGGTGACACATTCAGCCCCCACTTTAGTGAGAGGATGAACTTGTTCAAATTCACACTAAAGTAGCCCAATGGAGATGATAAAGAATGAAAAAGAAGAAGGAGGTGCTCAAGCCCCCAAAAATTCAAGATTCTAAGTCAATTCGACATCATTGCAAAATACACATTCAAGGGTGAATGAATTACAACAAAACAAGATGCACGATCATGCATTTGACAAGAACTTGAAGGAAGAGAGAGGGAAAGGTGAAAATATGCACTCACTCTGGGGCCACTGAACATCCGGGGTGAGTTGTACCAAAAGGTGAGAAACATACACACAGTTGGTATGTACTCACAAACACAAAGGTGTCTATGGGGAAATTCATTCTGCTTGTTGGGCTTCCCACTTAAACCATACCAAAGTTATACCTCGTTACAACTTTGATAAGGTGCCACAAAAGGAAGTGATGTTTGAAATGATTTTGTTCAAAGGGATTTTTCTTAGTTCATGTGAAACTCATCTTAAGGACATCATGTGTAATGTGTCCAAGAGAGGAGGAGTGCAAATGGACTCATCTTGTATCCAAGAGAGGGAGAACTCATCTTGTATGCAAAAGAGGAAAACTGTAGATGTCTCATCTTGAGCAACATTGTACCTAATGTTTCCAAGAGAGGGAATCACGAGAAAAAAATATCGTACAATGAAATTTGAGTGGTGATGTATGCCTCCACTTTAAAGGAATTATGAAACATCATACTATGAGAAATTTCTTTAAAGTAGAAGAGGAGGAAGAAGACATGAGAGCTTGTTTAGAAAGCCCTATGTCGAGTCATATGTTTCTAAGAAGCTATGTCAAGAAGAGGGGTGTATGTCACATGTGAGTCAATCTTAAGACATGTCATCCACATCCCAAGCTTGCTCTTATATGTTCATGAAAGGTTAACTAGTAGTCGAAAGAGACAAGTGACATATGAGGGAAAAGGTTGACGAACCCCTTGCCCCCACTTAGTGCAAGACAAGAGTGAGCTGAAAGGAGTGGGGGGATGTAAGGTTCAGTGAAAATTAGTATCAATTAGAGGAATGAGGTACCCCCACATAAGGGAGAGCACCAAAATCCTTAAGATGTTGAATTTTTGTACTCAAGGCCTTACACTCATTAGTGTTATGTCCATGAATCAGCGGTAAGCACAAAAGGAATGTTTATTGGAATATTTATTTTGAGTTCTAGGAGGAAGGGAGATCAAGTGATCTTGGAGGGTTCTCAACAAGATGACCTCCTGATCGAGGGGAGAAGATGTTCCTTTGGTTTGCGAAAAAGAAGTGTCTCACTTAGTAGAGGATTTCATACTTACGCAAGGTGCTAGAGATCATGAGATTTTGTATACTCCTTTGGAAGAGTGTGTAAAATCTAAAGTAGTAGTGGGTTGTGAGATGGCATTGGCTTTAAGAAAAGAGTCCTTTGTGGGTTTCAAAGGATCATTTTCTAAGGTTGGGATAGAAGGGTGATAAGGGATCGTGTTGATGTTAGAGTAAGGCTTGATGATTTTGATTAAGGGAAAAAATCCAAGATCATGATTAGATGTTTGTGTACAAGGCTCAATAGGGTTGCAGATACCTTGTTTGTGAGCACGACAACCTTTTCCACTATAGACAATTTGTTTCATGAGCTCATAACCTTTTCCATAGAGCTTTTTCAACACTTTTGGATCAAGTGAGTGTTCGTTGTTGGCTTCTTTGTCTAAAGTAGTTGAGGTGGATGCTTGCGAAGGATCGGTTGAGTCTTGTGTTGACAAGACTATGTTTCCCTTGTTAGAGTCTTTGTGTATGATATTGGATTCTCCTAGTAAATGAGGGGTGAAGTTTAAGGAACCCCAATCATCACCGAAGGGCGATTGTTGGACGGGTTCCACTTGTTTGGTTGGTGTAGTGGTGAAGGGTTTGGATTTTTTTTGCTCAAGGTGTAAGACACTGTAAGGCTCAAGATTGACGTCAAGTGTGTACACTTTTTTGCTGTAGATGTACTTCATCTTGTGATGAATAATGGAGGGCACACCATTCATTTCATGAATCCATGGCCTGCCCAAAATGAGGTTAGATGAAACATCATTAGGCATAACATGGATTAATGTGTCCAATGTGGCCACTCCAATTGTAAGAGGAAAAGTGATCATACCAAGTGGCTTTTGTCCTACACTGTCAAATCCACTTATAGATAAGGAGGTAGGTTGAATGGTTGATCTATTAATATGGAGACTATCCAAGAGATTTACACTACACACATTGATGGTGGAGCCATTATCAACAAGGGTTCACTTGATCCCGATGCATTTGTATTGAGATATGATCATGAAAGCTTCATCTTGTGTTTAAACAGCCAAAGGAGGGAGCTCACTTTGGTGGAAAATAATGACAGTGTTCGAGTCATGAATCATAGCCGCTATATCATTTGTTTGTGCATTATAAGGGACATGAATTTTTTGTAATACATTTTGCATCATGTGGTGATAGTGAGGGGAGGCTTGAATAAGGTCCCATAAAGATATTTTAGGAGGAGTATTCCTTAGTTGGTCAACAAGGTCATACTCCCTAATGAGTGAATTTAGATGAGGGGCAGCAAGAAGAATGGGAGGGGATGAAGGTAAGGGAGTTAAAGTTGGTGGTTGGGATCGCAAATTGTTGTGGGTGTAATGTGTATGAGCAACGGTATTATGACTCAGTTCCTATGACACATTATGGGTAGGTGGGTAGAGGGTGAATTCAGGTTTAGTTTTATGTGGAGGGGGATAAAGGATAAGTTGAGGTTGAATAATATTAACATCCCCTTGGGAAGGAGATTTAATGTTATCCTTGTCTTGTATCATGATATCCTCCCTAGGAGGAGAGATTTTAGGAGAACTACAAGCCACATGTTCTTGACATTCAAAGATTGTTTCTTCTAAAATGACTTCATCACATGTAGGGGAATGATCAATAAAGGGATTATGATTGGTAGGATGAGGAGGGTAGGGTTCTATTTTATTGTCGAAGGTCTCATTCTCTTATTCCATACTAGCTACCCTAGTATGAGAGCTTGGAAGAGGTTCATCACATTCTTCATCAAAAGGGGAGGAGGCATCCAGAGAAGCCACTAGTATTTTCAAATAGATTATCCCAAAGGGGGGGATCATTAGGAAAGGGAGGGTCAATAGTCTCATGACTTTGAGGAGGTGTATATTCTAACACCAATCTATCCTCTTTGCATCGAGGAGGGATATTAGAAGAAGGACAAGTTTGAGCATCATGGTTAGGGAGACTAGGTAAGGTAATGTTTAGAAATATGTTTATGATTTCATCATGTTGTTGTTTAGTGTCTTTGGAAGGGGGTGAGGAGAGGGACAATCAAGACCCTCAAGGTTTGTATCTTCTATCACAAAAATACCTTCGTCACTAATAGGAGAGGTATAGGGAGAAGCACAAGGATGATTGTTATGATTGTCAACCTCATCGAGGGGTAATGCAATGTTAAGAATAGTGTCAATGGTTTGTTATTAACATGTTTTTTAATGAATTCATTATTGTAATCTATATGAAATCATAAGAAGGAATGTTGAATTTATGCAATCCATTTTGAACCAAATCAAAGCCACATCTTTTAAAATAAAACATGGTAGGAAGAGAAGGGAAAGAGAATGCAATGCTATAATTTAAAGTGAAATCTTGAAATGAAATGTTTTAAATGGGAAACAAGGCAATTTTATGATTACACTATGTAACAATCTGAAAAGAAATGTAGTATATGCAAAATTGAAACTAAGCAGTGCATGAAATGAGCCAATTTAAGCTAGTTTTAATAAAATACATGTAACAGAAACACAACCAGTTGATACAGATAGGTAATGGCACAAAAAAAAAGCTTAAAAACTGGGTTTTCAGCTCTGTAAAGGGCACTTTTAGAGGCCTAAAGGGACTAGGTTGCCTAGAGTGGTGACTTAGTCCTCCTAGTGATTTTTTTGAGATTTTACAAAACAAATTGATGGATTTAGGTGGTTTTTGTGTTGTACAATGCAGATCTAAGAAGAAAATGTAGAATTTCATAAATTTTGAATGATTTATGATGCAAAAATGTAACCTATTATGCACTTTTTACTAATGCAAATTTTGAAACCCTAGGATGCAAATTAAACAATGTAAAATGCAATACAAACCTAGGATGCTAAAGAAGTCCAAATCAAAAGAGAGGGTAAGAGAGTCAGGTTCACCAAAAAGATGATATACTAAAAGGGAAAGAGGATTCCCCAATAGGCTCCTAGGGTTTTTAACCTAGAAGCTTGGATGGAAGAATGACTCTCTTTCACCTAATGATATACCTTTTTGGGTTCATTCAAAGGGGGTTAGGGGATTTTTTGATGTGTGTGGAATGCCCTAAATGGTGGAAACTAATGAAAAAAACTAACTATTGAATACAAACTATAGAAATGCAAGTGCTAGAAAACACATAATGATATGAAAGTATGTACAAGATGACCTAAGAATGTACATTAAACTAAAAAAAAAGCTGGAGATGAAAGAAGTGTGCACCTAGATACTTGAAGACGCTAGAAATGTTGTTGATGCTGAAATTTAAGCCTGTTGGGACACTTATGCCATTCCGGGTGACCTAGTCCTTTTTAGGGTAAATTTTGGAAAACTGCTCTAGAGCCCATTTCAACCAAGAGGGTATCCAAATCTCTAAAGATCTCTGAAAAATAGCTTCAATGGGACTAGGTCACCATTGTTGGCAACTTAGTCCTCTTCTAGATTTCTAAAGATCATAAACTAGAAGTGGAATCCCTCAATCCGTGTTTTCTACTTCTCCAGGTGTCAGATCCCAGAAGTGAAGATTCTGGTCTATGAAGGTCCTCCAAGCTTCAACTAGGGTTTCTCCAACCTTGAAGATCTTGGATAAGTTTTTGAAGACTTCTCCACCTTGTTTCTTTGCCAAATCTGCCTACAAGACCTGCAAATCACACTAAGAGGGAAAACTTGTGGATTGTTAGGGATTAGGGGTTTTCCTTAGTCAACCCCCTTTTGAGTAATCAAACCAAATGAAGATAGAAATGTAAAGAAGCATGAAACAAAGGATATATTACCTTGTCATGATGTTAGATCTTGAGTTGCAACAATGGAGGATTCAATTCTTGGATGCTTCTTGAGAGAGATGTCTTAGTGACTTAGAATACTCAAAATCCTAGCTTGCTTGAGAAGGAGAGAGGAGAGATGAGAGGAGTTGTGAATAATGGGTGTCTTATGATAAATTAGGGTTTTTAGGATTATTTATACAAGTTATTCCCTAATTTTCTTGAAATAACACCATACAGGATGACCTTAGGTTTTTAGAGATAAAATTATGAAAGAATATTAAGTTAATTTCAATTTTTATGTCACATGGGACTAGGTCGTCCAGGGTGGCGACCTAATCCACCTAGGCAATTTTCATTAGTTTTTTGGGGATTAAAGTGTGATTATTTATGTTTTTTTGGGATTGTCTCCTGAAAACACACTAAGATAGAACTTATATGTGCATTAGGGGGTCATTATAGCATAAGAAAGGGTTGATTTAGTGATGAAAAGCCTAAGAAAGAATGAAAAAAAAATTCAACACCTTACAACACTTTGGCACAAGGCCTAGAAAGGGGTAAAAAGAGGCTGAAAAAGGTCCAAGATCCATAGGCAAGGTTCCAAATGAGTGAAAAGTGTCAAAGACTACACTTTTTGGTGACAAAATTAGAGATTGAGCAATGCAAGAAAATTGAAGAAGATCTAAAAAAATATGAGTAGGGTTATGTGAAGGTGACATGGTAGAAAGGATTGAGGCTGAATGGAAATGTAACGCCCCATCACAAGACCCTAGAGGACAACACACAACTACACATAAAAATAGTACGAAATATATTTATTTTTTTTTAAAAGGTAAAAACATAATAAGAATATCAAATGATCATTAATTTTTATTCTACCTAAGTCCTCTAAGGTTCGTGACTACACTATTAGAAACCCATATACCATAATGACAAGAATAGAAATTCATTACCTTAAATCATACCAACTAGCACTATGAATCATCCATATCATGACATTAATAATGAATAATAAATGTCATGTAGTGAGCTAACATATACAATAATCAACTTTGTATCATCCATTACAAAATGTGTCTAAAATTGGATTTATAAGAGAACATAATAGGAATGATAAACATATAAAAATTTACATAAGTCCAAAAATGCCAACTTGAACTATGTTCAGGTACCATGATGTACTAGTACCTCAAGATAATATATCCTGAGTAGTGACTTCTCAAGATATCAAAAACCCTAAGAATTCACTCCTCAAGATATCAAATCTTGAGTACTTCTCGATTCCCAAGGTGCCCTCAAGGTACACTAGAAATATTACTCAATAGAATTTAAACATATATCACCACTTGCTTTAATATCAAAAGTACATCATTAATCATAAAAAATCCTCCATAGATACCATTCAATTATATTGCATTAGCTTGATCAATTACAATAGAAATTTCTACAATAAGTTACAATGTTACATATTTACATCGTGACTAGCATTATCTCCTTGAGCACATGTGAGGAGAGTACATCAAGTATAATACATGATACATCAAATTATGATACAATACAAGTACAAGAGTAAGGATCCACATGATCTGGTACAATGCAAAGGTCTTCAATCCAAGAGAATTCATCACAATCTTGAACAAGAAGAGGGAACCCAATGGAGAACAATGCACTTTCCACCCAACCATGTGGAACCCAAAGGTCCACCCCTCATGCTAGGAGATTACAAAGGATCCCACCATCACAATCAGATGAAAGAGAAAAGACAACACAAGGCTAACATGACGTCACTGAACAAGCATAACTCTTCATCAAATGACAAAACTTCACTTCCAGAGGCACATAAACATCCAATGAAAATAAGAGATGGATGTTGGCAAGAAGTTGAGTCCACTTTTTGGCCAAAAAGTGGAAGTTTTTTCCCTAGTTTTCAGAATTTGACACATTTGACCTTAAAATTTGAAGCACTTATGGATGGAATCTTTGAAAAATTCACTAATCATAAAATGTAGTACTTAGAGTCTAGTTTCCAGATATGTAATTTATTTCAATACCCAGATTGTACAAATTGAGTTTCAATAGGCGTTTCTAAAAACCACTGTTTAAAAGTCACTTTTTCTTACCATACCATGCACGTGTACGACATCCATATTTTGACCTAAACTATCGTATTTTTCTAAATCCTTTTGGGAAAATATTAGTGACTCACTGAAGCTTGTTTTTTATATTTTTTTGTAATTTTTTATTCAATATTATTTTGTTGTTAAATTTTTATTAGGCATATTTTTTGTTTTGAAAAATCGTCGTGTACAACATGCATAAGATGACCTAAACTTATCATTTTTTGATTTTTTTTAAATAAATTGAAAAGAATTGTCTGAAGTTTGTTCTCGTGCAATCCGTTCATAAAAATGTTATGTTGATAAAAAGTTATTAAAATACTAAAAAAAACTAATAATTCAAGTTTATGGACCCATTTAATCAAAAACTAAATGAAAAAAAAAAAACTAATGCAATTATAAAAAAAATTACATATTTGGAATCTACACTGTCTAATCTATAATGGGTTTTAATTTTGTCGTAAAACTCTCCAAAGAAAGCCTTCAGATGTATGCCCAAAGTCAGTATTTATTTGTGACATTGCTAGGACCTTCAACTTGCAGGTCAAACCAGGTCTAGGGCTTAGGTTCGGATCCCCAAACCATTTCCCGAACCTGTCAACAAAGCAAAAACCCAGCCTACATTTGAAATTTTAAAAAATAGGATCTCGTTTTATAAAATATATATATATACTTTTACGAAACGGATCCCGTTTTGAAAATTTTCCAAAAATTGACAGTTTCTAGAAACAAAAACTTTTCAAAATGGGGATCCTGTTTTGAAAACTTTCTAAAAATGGAAAAATTTCAAAATGGGATCCCATTTTTTGAAAAGCGGGATCCCGTTTTTTAAAAGATGGGATCCCATTTTAAACGAGATCCCATTTTTTTATTTTAGGCTCA
The DNA here is from genome assembly GCA_007115665.2 of Sequoiadendron giganteum. NCBI lineage: Eukaryota > Viridiplantae > Streptophyta > Pinopsida > Cupressales > Cupressaceae > Sequoiadendron > Sequoiadendron giganteum. Next base: position 714,779,378 of record CM021100.1, read on the forward strand.
GGATCTCGAGCCTAAACGAGATCTCATTTTTGCAATGTCGATTTCATTTTTTTGGGCTAAGGCAAAAACTTCCACGTTTCATGAACTCAACTTCTTGCACTTACCCAAACAATGGGGTAACTAGCCTGTTGTAGGAGGAGTGTCATCACATAGTTTACGTGGGTTACCAAGATAGATCTTCCTAGGCCTCGACCCCCATCTTGGGTTAACTTGGTAGTCTCTACTGATCTTTGTCCCCTCATGCAACCCTATGCAAAATCAACATACCTCTTGTGAGGACGAGGCAATTGATCATCCCATTTTAAGCCTTCTCAACTCATCCCAAGCCTATATGAGCACTTGAGCCATGAGTGAGGCATTAACTTATCCTGATTAGTATTATGACTACCCAACCCCCTAGTTAATTTTTAGGTTATCACTTGATTCCAAAACTTCCACATGGGTTACCCATGCACCACTTTGTGCACCGACCCCCATTGAGAGCCACTCCCCTACTAACAACAAGGGAACCCAATGAGATCAAGAGTAAAGCCACTTGCACAATCACAAAACTCATTCACATAAATAATAAGGTGAGGATTAACCCTTCCTGCTCACTTATTCTAACCACATGGGTGAACATACAGTGCAAGGCTAATGATCATCAATTACTCCTATAATATAAAACAATCATCACAAGGAAATAACAAGAATACACCAATAAGACAACTTCCCTCAACCTCTGGAAGACTGATATAATACACTAGAATTGGACATTGAACATACTTTTCAATTATCCTATTTCATTACTTTTTGAATTAGCTCATCCAATAACTCCATTTAAAGACTCACATGAGAATACAATTTAAATTAATATGGACTATTCCTCCATCTATATAAATTACTTTATCACAATTATTCCAACTCTAAATCTTCTATGAAATACCCATTATTCTATCTTAATAAATACAATCACTATGATTACACATTTATAAGTGTATATATATGTGTAAATTATATACATATATATGTATATATTTATATATGCGTGTATATATACGGGTATGTGTAGGATCATCATGGAAAAAAGAGGCCCTTAAGTGGCAATGAAAATTCAGAAAATCAGAGTTGGGCAACTTGACATAAAAATTTGAATAAGTTATCTATATTATTTCAAAAATATGCAAGAATAGAATCTGTGGCAAATTGAATGTAGTTTCTAAACTACTAGGTTATTTTTTGCAAAAAAAATCTATTTGGTGAAAATTTGAAATTTCAATTTAGTAGTACTAAAATTTCAAGGAAAAATAAGTAGGTGTCTATCTGACCACCCTAACCATAATAAAATGATAATATTTTTTTATAATATTTTAGATATAAGTAGAGGACTCATGTCCAGATGTGATGCATATTTTTTTGCAATTTTTTTTCAAATAAATAATTAATTATGAATTTTTTATTACAACTTTTAAAAGATATAAAAACTCGTATGTCTGACCACCTTAACTTGGTCAAAACTTCATGAAATTCATTTTATTTTTTTTAATCCTATACTATGCCAAGTATAGAATGTGACACATGTTTTGGATTCAAAAAATGTGATACCTTTTGAAAGCTATATATGTTTTTCTATCAGACTATCAATCAGGACTTTAGTCATAATTCTAATAAAAAATAAATAATGATTATTTATTAGATTCTAAGTAAAATATAATTTATATTGGTAGAAAGCTGTGAAGTTCCTTTACAAACCCTTTTTGTTTCATCAATTTTGGGTAAAATAAAAGTCGTCAGCCACATGAGCGAAGTCTGGAAAAGCAAGGTAAGTTGTTAAACACGTTTTACGTGTTGACTTTTTAACATTGGTAGGTCTGAACCAAATCCTGAGCCTAATACCGAGCCTAATCCCTAGGCATAAAATTTTGTGTCAACATATCGAATATCCGATTCAAATCGGATATCCGATTCACATCCGATATCCAATTTGAATTCGATATATGATATGTTTTAGATATGAGTTTTAAAAAAATTATACAGTCTTTAATATATGATTTAAAAATGCAATAAAGTTTATAATTTAATATATAATATACAATAAAGTTTATAATTTAATATATATAATATCCAATAAATTTTATAATGTAATATATTTAATATACAATTTATGATAATCTCTTACCGAATTATGTATTTAATATATAATATATTATTAAATGTATAATATATAAATATTATTTCAATATTTTAGTTAATCTATAAATATTTAAATATATATATATATATATATTGTAATATTATCTCTTTCCCTCTCTCTCTCTCCACCTCTATCTCTCTCAAGTCTCTCACTCAATCACTCCTCTCTCTCTCCCTCTCTCTCTGTCTCACTCTCCCACTCTCCCTCTCACACTCTCACTCTCCCCTCTCCCTCTCCCACTCCCTCTCACTCTCTCCCTCTCCCTCTCCCTCCCCCTCTCTCTCCCTATCCCTCCCTCTGTCCCTCCCTCTCACTCTCCCTCCTTCTATTTATCCCTCTCTCCCTCAACTCTAAACCCTCTCTCCCTCTCCCTCTCTCCCTCTCCCTCCCACTCTCCCTCCCTCCTTCCCACTCTTCTCCCTCTCTCCCTATCCCTCTCTCAATATTCCACTCTCCCACTCTCTACCATTAATCCTTAGGTCTATGTGTGTAAAAATTGGATATCCGATTTGTGAAACTTGGATGTGTAGAGCTAAAATCTTACCATTGCAGAACATGTTTTAAAAATCAGATATCCGATTATATCAGATATCAAATTTGTGGATCATAGAAAAACCTCATGTGGGCCATTTTTGTGCATTCCAACGGACCCTAAATTTTGTTTGCAACACTTTGCACGCGACAAACGCGAGGTTTCAGACAGGAAGAGACAAAGATAAACTTTTCGGAGCATCTTGTACTCAAATTTTTCATACATAATGATTTTTTAGAATCTTTTATTTGGTATAATGGGGAGCAGCAGTCGTCGGAAGCAAAAATGTAAGAGAAAGCTGACAAAAGAACAAATTGAAGGATATAGACAAAGAGATAGAGAAGGTCACAGGAAGAAAAGACAAAGTATGTTAAATACTGGTGAACCTGAGCCCTATGGTCTTTCAAGTGAAGAGGAAATTGAATATGTTCAAGGTGAAAATGTAGAACATGATATTGAAATTGGGAATGAAAATGTTCAAATTGATATTGAAAATTTTCAAGGTGAAAATGTTGGAATTGAAGATGTTGAACATGGTATTGAAATTGGGAACGAAAATATTGAAATTGATAATGAAAATGTTGGAATTGAAGATGTTGAACATGATATTGAAATTGGGAATGAAATTATTCAAATTGATATTGAAAATGTTCAAGGTGAAAATGAAGATGTTGAACATAATATTGAAGCAAGTGTAAATTATATTTCACTAGATTACACGAGAAATGAAGAACCTTGTGTGGAAGAAAGACATATTCCAAATTCAAGACCTTCAAGGACCCCTAAATGGTTAGTTGAAATTGATGATAAAATTATAAACAATTTTGAAAGCAAGAGGTCAACATGAACTATTCGGTTGTGGGCTAGAATACTTTTCAACCAATATTTTAGCAATAAGACATTGACCGAGCAATCCCAAATTTTTGTACAATTGATAAAGATGCAAAAGATAAGACCTTTGCTAGCCAAATTGAAGATTCGTGTGAACAAGAGGACCGAAAAAAATTCTATTATTGTCAAAAAACAATTCAATGCTCTCAAGTCTATTGGAAAAAATAACAAGGAAAAAGATAAGAGAGCTATTTGGAGAGTCATTACAACCACCCTAGTAATCCATCAATTGAAAAAGGCTAGCTTTATGAGAAAAACTTGTATTGATTTTGACTTAAATCATAATACTTTGGATAGAGCACTTGCAAGAAGAGAAAGAATAGATTATCCTCTTCAAAATGATACATGGGAATTTTCCAAGAGGCTTCCACATGTTGATAAGAAGCTAACCAATAATGTAAAGCATGCAATTCAACAATTTTGGCATGATAACTCTAGAGTATCACCCAATGCAAAGGATGTTTTAAAGTTAATAATTGACAGTCGAGACCGTACACTGCATCCTAAAAATTTCTTGGAATCAAGCCAAACAATTTTGTTCAACAAATTTATTCAAACACATCCAAATATGGAAATCTCACAAAAAACTTTTGAAGGTTTGAAGCCATTTTATTGTGTGCCTCTTAGGATTCGTAATACTTGTTGTTGCAAATACCATGTGGAGTTTTCAATGTACCATGAACTATTATGCTATATTTGTTCTAATTTTCATACTAATGAAATGTTGCGGGAGTGTGGTGCAATGCATCTTCTGAAATCATCAAGGGACTTGCTAGATCTATTTTTATGTTCTAGGGATGATGGTTCCTTTTTCTATAGAAATGATTGTTTAAATGCAAAGTGCTCACAATGTGATGGCTTGTCAAAGTTTGTTCAATGTTTTCATGAGGGTTATGAACATGAATATGAAAAGAATCTTGTTGAGAAAAAGAGATACTCAAATATACTTTGCAGAGTGGAGGTGAAGGTTCTAGATGCAAGTTGCTTACAAAAGAATGCAGTGTTGCTGATTTTATTTCAGATTTTAAGGATAATATTTTCCACAAATATGCAAGGCATAGTCATAGGTCTCAGTGGTTGGATCAACAATTCGGAATATGTAAGGACTCTTTTCTAATTGGAACTATTATATCAGTGGTTGATTTTTATGAAAACTACAGTTTGCAACCACAAAACAAGGTACAATCTCAGTATTACAATTCCATTCAGATTGCTATTTTTGTACATATAACGTTTAGACATGCACCTGATAGTATAGAGGAGGATCGAAAGATAATCAGAGAGTATCATTTTTATATGAGTGATTATAGATCTCACTTGTCTGAGTATGTCCAACATTGTTTCGAGAATTTTTTTGAGTTCTTGTAGGAGCATGATATAGCACTGGGTCGACATCTCATTTCGTCAGATAACTGCACAGGTCAATTCAAGAATGCTCGTATGTTTTATTGGTTGAGTAGAATGCATGAAGAGAGGGGTGTACCTAATATTTGGAGTTTTTTTGAAGCTGGGCATGGGAAAGGGGAGCATGATGGAGTAGGTGCATGTGTAAAGAGAGCTCTAGTAAAGGATCAATTGAATATTTCAAGAGCAACATTCAGTTATGCATGTTCTATTGTTGATTTGTGTAGTTCAACATTGTCATAGGGAGGGACACTTGATTCAATAGTGCACAATTTTTTTTGGTTGGTTGAGGAGGGTATAGTGGGAGGCAGATTGGATTGTCATACAATCAAAGATTCTTCAAAGATGCATTCATTTTGAAGCTCAGATGCAAGCACATGGACCATTTGGACACAACAATTGGCTTGTTTTTGTCAAAGTTGTATTCAGTGCGAGTGGGATCAATGTGAGTCAAGTGAGTGGGTGGATACATGGGTTCCATAGTATCTAACTCTTTTATCTCAAATTATATCCATGACAAATTACACAATAGAAATTTCACTTGATTATGATCGGCTTTCAGATCTACTACATCTAGGACATATTTTTGCAGTTGTTGCACCATAGGGGAATGAAGAGAGATCAGAATATTGGTTGGCTCGATGTGTGCGGGTAAAGCACAAGCTAATAAAATCGATGGAAGATAATGATGGGTCCGTGTATCCTACAGGTTCAGTTGTGGTTGCAGGAACTTGGTTGCGAACATACATGATTAAAAAGAATGACATTCCTGCATTTGAAGACTACAAGAAACACAAAACAATTCTCATGTATTCACACCTTGTTATAGCAACAAATGTTAAGTTGTTGAAGCATCATGCCAAACCAAAGACAAAACAACTATGGACACTTAGTAATTTTGATCATGAAGCAATATTGGATACTCTTAAGCAAAGAAATGACCCTTCAGGAACACTTGAGTAGCATATTCAAGAATGGAAGGTACAATGCTTAAGCATATTTTTTGTTGTGACAATATAGATGTATCACTTGACAAATTTTGTGATATTTCTGGCATGATTGATCATGGACCTATTGCAACAATAGCCAGCTATGATCCTTTCAAAGAGGTATGCAACAAATTACAATAATATAGATTGGTTATTCAAAGCATATTTTATAGTTTGCATTACCAATTCATTAGCATTCAGGTTGTTTAGATTAATATAGATTTTTTAGCCTAAGCATCTTTTTTGTTGTGACAATATAGATTTATCATTTGACAAAATTTTTGATATTTCTGACACGATTAATAGTGGACCTGCTGCAACAATAGGAAGCTTTGATCCTTTTGGAGAGGTATGTGACAAATTACAATAATATAGATTGGTAATTCTAAGCATATTTTCTATTGTATGCAGTTTAACTGCTACCTTGATGGTTTGTATAGGTGTTTGTCACTCCAAAATGCCAACATACTACTCTTGTAGAAGACTATGCCCTGAATGCCTCAAATAGGAAAATTTTGTAAAAATTGAATTTTGAAATGTGAAACAATGTAAAATGGTCATAACTATGTATATGCATAATCTATATCCAGTGATGTTTTTTAAAATACGGGTCAAATGTCTAGCATTGTATAAATGGAATGTTTAAATGTAAAAATATTTGTGTACTTAATCGAGCTACAACCAGAGGTTTTCTTCCTAGTTCTTTCCTATCGCTATGCTCGTTTGAACCAGGTTTTGTAATATATCCTATTTATATATAACAAATTACAGTGGCTTGCCACTTTTTTGAAAAAAAAAATGTAAAAAGTTCATGTGAATTTCATTTCTCATGTAATTGATTCAAGTTGATTGGGTAATATTTTTCTGATGCAAGAGCTAGGACTTGCAGAATATTTATCCAACCTTAAATCTTTATGCCCCCACATTTAATTGACATTAGCACTTTGGACTCTTAAGGTAAATCGTCGGTTCAATGCAGCTCAGAGTGATTCGACGTATTTGAGTGAAAAAGAGGACCATACCTAACATAAAAATACCCATCCAAACATGTTGGAACAGTCCATTTAGTCGTATGATTTTGAGAATGAAATTTGTACCACTTTGCAACTTTACACTGCTTGCATTTGGCAATTTTTTCCTCAACTGAAAACTCATCACCACGGGAAAATACCTTCGAGATAGAAAAAACCAAGAGAGTTTATTGTAGATGGTCCCAACATGATCCCATATCCTTAGATGAAGATTCTGTAAGCATCACATTTTTCGAGAAATAGTCTTCAAAGATTGTTGTCTTTTAGCAATTTTGACTCTTAAGGGAAATCGTCAGTCCAATGTAACTCAGAGTGATTCGACGTATTTCAGTGAAAAAGATGACCATACCTAGCGTAAATGTACCCAACCAGATGTGTTGGAACAGTCTATTTGGTCGTACGAGTTCGAGAATGAAAGTTGCACCACTTTACAACTTTACACCGTTTGCACTTGGCAACTTTTCCCTCAACTGAAAACTCATCACCATGGGAAAATGCCTTCGAGATTGAAAAAAATGAGAGAGGTTATTGTAGATGGTCCCAACACAATACTATATCATTAGACAAAGAGTCTGTAAGCATCAATTTTCCGAGGAATAGTCCGTTAAAGATTGTTGTCTTTCAGCACTTTGGACTCTTAAAGGGAATTGTCGGTCTAATGCAGCTCGGAGTGATTCGACGTATTTGGGTGCAAAAGAGGACCATACCTAGCATAAAAATACCCATCCAAATGTGTTGGACCATTGTGTTTTGTCATACAAGTTTGAGAATGAAATTTGCACCACTTTGCAACTTTACACTACTTGCATTTAGCAACTTTTCCCTCAACTGAAAACTCATCACCATGGGAAAATGCCTTCGAGATAGAAAAAACAAAGAGAATTTATTGTATATGGTCCCAACATGATCTCATATCATCAAATGAAGATTCTGTAAGCATCCCGGTTTCTGAGGAATAGTCTGTCAAAGATTGTTGTCTTTTAGCACTTTTGACTCTTAAGGGAAATCGTCGGTTTAATGCAACTCGGAGTGATTCGGCATATTTGGGTGCAAAAGAGAACCATAACTAGCATAAAAATATCCATATAGATGTGTTGGAATAGTCAGTTTGGTCATATGAGTTTGAGAATGAAAGTTGCACCACTTTGCAACTTTACATTGCTTGCATTTGGCAACTTTTCCCTCAACTAAAAACTCATCACCACGGGAAAACTCCTTCGAGATAGAAAAAACCAAGAGATTTTATTGTAGATGGTCCCAACACAATCCCATATCCTCATACGAAGATTCTATAAGCATCATGGTTTCCAAGAAATAGTCCATCAAAGATTGTTTCCTTTCAGCACTTTGGACTCTTAAGGGAAATCCTCAGTCCAATGCAACTCAGAGTGATTCGACGTATTTGGGTGCAAAAGAGGACCATAACTAGCGTAAACATACCCATCTGAATATTTTGGAATAGTCTATTTGGTCATATGAGTTTGAGTATGAAAGTTGCACCACTTTGCAACTTTACACTACTTGCATCTAGCAACTTTTCCCTCAACTAAAAACTCATCACCACGGGAAAACGCCTTAGAGATAGCAAAAACCAAGAGATTTTATCATAGATGGTCCCAACACAATCCAATATCATCAGATGAAGAGTCTTTAAGCATCATGGTTTTCGAGGAATAGTTCGTCAAAGATTACTGCCTTTTAGCACTTTGGACTCTTAAGGGAAATTGTCGATCTAATGCAGCTCAGAGTGATTCGGCATATTTGGGTGCAAAAAAGGACAATATCTAGCATAAATGTACCCATCTGGATGTTTTGGAACAGTTTGTTTGGTTGTACAAGTTTGAGAATGAAAGTTGCACCACTTTGCAACTTTACACTGCTTGCATCTGGCAACTTTTCTCTCAACTGAAAACTCATCACCACGGGAAAATGCCTTTCGAGATAGAAAAAATCAAGAGAGGTTATTGTAGATGGTCCCAACACGATCCCATATCATTAGACGAAGAGTCTGTAAGTATCACGATTTTTGAGGAATAGTCTTTCAAATATTGTTGCCTTCTAACACTTTGGACTCTCAAGGGAAATTGTCGATCCATTGCAGCTCAGAGTGATTCGACGTATTTGGGTGCAAAAGAGGACCATACCTAGTGTAAACGCACCCATCCAAACATGTTGGAATAGTCTGTTTGGTCGTAAGAGTTTGAGAATGAAAATTGCACCACTTTACAACTTTACACCTTTGTAGAGATTTAGGGATGTCCTCTTCATATCACTCTATTCTGAATAGGTTTGCAGAGCTACCAATGTTAAATCCAAGTTGTCTGACTTGTAGCAAATCCAAGTTTATTGACTTCGAGAAAATTTGATTCCTTGAATGTAAGACTCCCAAGATGAAGGAAGACCATTAAGAGCCAACATGGTCAAATCTTTGTCATCAACAATATGACCAATGGTAGATAGTTGATCTCTCAATTCAAAAATCTTCATGAAGTAGGTGATGAAAAATTATCCTTCTGCCATCTTAACATGATGAAGTTATTGCTTCAAGGCTAGAGCACGAATTTTTTTTTCGATCTCATACATCTCCTCCAAATTCTTAAGCATTTCTCTCGTTGTCTTCAACTTAGAGATGATAGGAACAATATGGTCCTTCATGGAATCAACTAACATCTTCTTCACCTTGATATATTTCTTCCTCCATTGAACTTTCTCTTCCTCATCCGTAGGTTCAGAAACTTTGCTCTCCACACTCAACCAATTCGTTTTCCTCCAAAGTGAGCATAATTATGAATCTCCATGAAGTGAAGTTTGATGCTCTTTCGAGTCTATCCTCAATTTTAAGACCATTCACCATCTTGACTAAAATAGATATATAGACCAAAAAAAAAGGGAATAGAGGTATCACTGCAATAACTAGTCCCAACACGATCTTTTTCAAACCCGCTCTGATATCATGTTAGTGTTTTAATGATCAGATAATACAACTCAAAGCACTCAAAAAATGCAACACATAAAGATATATTGGATGTGGCAAAGGAAGGGGAGGAAGGGGAACATTTGGGTGTGAGACTACTCTAACTGCCCCTGGTCTATCTTGGGGCATACCTCCACCGACGCCCTAGAAGGGTTTAATATCAAAGTAATTGACATGATGCCCTAACACAAATTCAACATATAATTTTTTAATAAATTAAAATTGTATATCAGAATTATTGTTCGGTGGTTTATCAAAATTCATACACCAACAATCCCAAAAGTTAGCTACAATGTCCCTATGCATGCACCATTTTATAGAAAGTTTTTTTTTATTAACATTCACTGGAAAACTGGTGCGGGGTTCAATGATTAAAGAGGCTATTTGGGCTTTTGTTATTTAGAGATCTTTCACATCATCGTAAGACAATCCACATCCATAATATTCCCTCATGTCTTCTCACCACGAATGAAAGGAATTATGTTGGGTGGAGAGGGTTTCTATATTTTTTAATTATTTCTTTCAATGTGTTTGTCATATCTCTCAATCGATGGATTGTCTTATAAACTTCACAAATGCCCCTCAATTGCCCCAATTTTTCACCAATTAAGTCTTCAATTAGTGGTTGCGGAGGTTGTGGAGCATTTGGTTGCTAAGGTGGTGGAGAGTTTGGCATTTGTGGATTTTCATTCTCATCCATAATACCTAATTAAAGTTAAAAACTAATTAATCTAATTGAAATTACACAATATAAATGAAATTATTGTAAAAAAACCCTACTTTTTCACAAAAATCCATAACAAACTCTATTTTTTGATAAAAATACATCAACAACACTAGTTTTTAATCAAAATCCATTTAGAAACATTGATTTTTAATAAAAATTCAATGTAAACTCTAGTTTTTAATAAAAATCAATAGAAACCCCTATTTTTGAAAAAAAAAATCATAAAAACTACTTAAAATTAAGAGAATCTACTTGAAAAATCGATTACAACATTTAAAAAACCAAATACTTACCTTTGAAATCGGATATTTGATAGAAGCGGATATCGTATTTTCACTTTTCCTTGTGCGCCCGCGTGCAAACTGTGAGAAATGAAGTTTTTAAGAGTCGGTTGTTTTTTATATAATGTATCCACAAATCAGATATCCGATCCAAAATCGATATCCAATTTAGATCGGATATCCGATTTGTAGAAACTAGGTTTGGGCTTTGGTTCGGCTAAATGTACTGACACCCGAACCTAGAAAAGTCAACTCTGCATTTTCACTTTTTTGAGTCGATCCAAAACGTGATTTTTTTCTCATTGCCACTTTTTTGCCCATCATGATCCTGCACATACCCATAATGCAAAGCAAAGCTCAAAATGCAAGTTACAAAAAAAAACATATTTCAAATTATAATTTGCCTTTATAATTATAAAAATACAGAATTTTATATGTGTATACATATATACATATATTTAAATTTATAAATGTAATAAATATAATCGACTATCATCTACCTATTACAATTGTGATCCTTTAAAAATTTCAAGTCTTAATGTGAGATGCTAAAATGATGCAATAAGAGGAACTAACATAAGAAAAGGGCACCTCAATGATTAGCCTAAGAAATAGATAACATGAAAGCAAGATAAACAAATTGATTGTTGATTGTTATACCTTCATGCTACTTCTTCCTTGGTTGGCCCTTGATCTTTGGATGTCTTGTGTGGTCCTTGGATGACAATGGATTGAAGTGGATGCAAGATGCAAGATTTATTGATGAGAAATATTATGCAAATGCTAAAATGCTGCAAATGACAATTTGGCAAAGAGTTTGGTAGCAAAAGACTTGATCCTCCAAATGAGAGAAATGAGGGGGTATTTATAGGATAATTAGAATTCTCTAGAGAATTCAATGGTTGAGATTGATCCAACAAGATCAAGATGAAGGGCTATGGTGAGTTGAGGACTCACAAGCCCTCACATCTTGACATGTGGAATGTAAAAAGTCTTAAGGTGGAATGATGTAGAAATGAGGTGGAAAAGAAGTACATGACATGGAAGAGAAGTACATGAGGTGGATGAAGGACAAGTACCTTGTAGGTACCTTATGGGATGAGAAGATTCCTTGGAGGAATAAAAGTGAATAAAAAATTCACAATTATTGGAAGAATCTAGTGGATAAGAGAGGGTTTCTAGAAAGGTGGGGATTCGCCACATGTGAGAGATGCGACAAGTCCAAGGTTCTAGAAGCCTTGGGCACATGTAAAATGACAAGTCACATTTTCATGGGGATAGGGTAAACCTTGGAAGAACAAAATGTCAATTAAAAATTCACATGGGGAAGAGAGGAGTCTTGGGTGAATAAAAAGGAATTAAAAATTCCTTAGAGGATGGAGAGAGTTGACCAAGGTACCAATTAGGCTAATGACCTTGATTAAAGTTGTGCAAACACAGGATTAGGATAATTAATGAGAGATTAAAAGCAAGTGGGAGATTATGGAGGATGTGGTATTAACCTTGATTAAGTGGTGCACATCCCAATCACAGATTAATTAATTTAATCTAGATTAAAAGTGCGTTATGGAGAATGTGACAAGGAGAGAGAAAAAGGGGAATTAAAAATTGGTTTTAATTTAAATGGGTTAAAAGACTAAATTAAATAATTTGTCATATTTATTTAATTTAGAGAAGAAAGGGATAAGGTTAAGTATTTAATTTTTCAATTACATACTTTAGGAACCTTAGGCAGAAAATGAAATAATGATTAAATTAAATAATTTTATCACTATTAATGAGATAGATGGATAGAGTGGACGATTTTGATCATATGGAAGTGATCAAATTTAAATGTTTACATTTTGCCCCTCTTCGAAGTACCGTTAGAATAACCGTGCTTCGAAGAAAAATAAAATGCAAATGACTCTATAGAAGAAGTAACTGGAAGATGATGCCCCAGCGTGGGGAGGAGGACTTGAGCAGCCCAATTAGCAGAGAATGGATGAAGATGCCCCAATCTTGCAAATGAATGACTATAACAGGGAAAATGGATAAATGGGAAGGGTATGCCCCCTCGAGAGGGTGACGGGGGAAAACAAAGGGGTCTCGAGTGACCTCTCGATAGGAAGAAACAGAGGATATGGTTGGAAAGAGTGCAAAAAATTAGGCAAGTTTGTCGTTTGAACAAAGTCAAACGGACAAACAGTTTGCAAATGGCAGCCCTAGGAAGGGAAAGGATTAGTTCAAGGAAAAAAAGGTAAATAAGAAGTAAAAAAAATACTCGTTAACAAGGGAGGGAAAAGAGAGGGGTCCCAGATGACTTCTTGATAGGAAGAAATGAAAGGTATGGTTGGAAAGAACTCAAAAAAAAGCAATTTTTCCTTTTGAACAAAGTCGATTCGACGCACGGGTTGCAAATGGCGGCCCTGGGAAGGAAAACAAAAAAGGATTGTTTTCTTATAGAAGGGCGGATTTGTCCCACTACAAAAGGGTAGGTCTGCCTCGCTGCAGGGGCGGGTCCACCCCGCTACGGGGGAAGGTCCGCCCTAGCCGGGGGCAAGTCTGCCCCAGCCAAGGGCAAGTCCGCCCCACTACGGGGGCGGGTCCGCCCCGCTACGGGGGCGGGTCCGCCCCGCTACGGGGGCGGGTCCGCCCCGCTGCGGGGGCGATTCTGCCCCATTGCAATGGCGGGTCTGCCCCTACCCAGAAAAAAAGGGGGGGAGAGTGATGAAAGAGGAAGAGATGGGGGAAAAGATGAGAGATGAGATGATGAAAGGGGATATGAAAATGATGATGTAAAGTGATGAACAAAAAATGATGATAAGCGATGGGAGATAAAGGTGAGCACAAATGGAGTTGACGACACAGATGATGTTGCCCCCAGTCAAGCTACAAGCCAGGTTGGATGGATGGATGATGGGGTGTTGTTTGATTAGGACATGATACATCCCAAAACAACACAAGGATGGGGAAGGATACATCCCAATGAGAGTGTTATTGATGAGGGAAGGATACATCCCACCGATGATGAGGATGAGGATGATAGCATTGTTGATGAGGGAATGATACATCCCAAAAAAACACAAAAGGATAGGGAAAGATACATCCTGCTAATGATGATAATGATAGCTTGTTGATGAGGGAATGATACATCCCCAAAACAACACAAAAGGATAGGGAAAGATACATCCCAAGGATGATGATGATGATGAAGAGGATGATTTGATCAAGGCTTGTAGCAAGGCTGGGAACAAGATCAAGAGTGGGATGAGATGATTTGTGCTAGATTGAATGGAGTAAGACGGGATGGGGATGCAAGATGGTTAAATGAAATGATGGGGGACAATATTCTTAGAATAACCTATCGATGATATTCTCAGAAGATTGAAGAGATAATGATAAGAGATTGGATGGATAGGGGAGAGAAATTTATGACGGACTATGGATTGGTGGGGGATTGTGTTGGATGTGAGGATGAGGGATACATGCAAGATGATGGAATGGAAAATGAAATGCAATCTTAATGTAATTTGCCATCTTCGAAGCAATGATTTTTGCTAAGCATAAGACACCGGGCGTCAGGGTATGTAAACCAAGATGAATTAGTGTCTAATGCATAAAACAAACGCAACAAACAAGAAGGTTATCCCAACACCCCAAAGTCACGATGACTTTGGTCAGGCCAGGTATTGGAATAACCGCAAGCACAAAAGGATGCACCAGCGTAACACAAGACCTCAAGGATCTTGGTGGGTACTACATGGGACAACCAAGAAGACAGAAACAAAGAAATGAGCAAGATATGCCCCTATGTTGACTAGTCAAATCTCACCGTGATATGATAGATCAAGGCGACCATGAAAAGTGATGATAGGGAGCTCAAATGATAAACAAAATCCAAAAGCATCAAAAGATCACAATCAATTTCAAATGTCCTTTGCCATAGGATCAAGATGATGGATGGGTTTGATGAGGTCTGTTAGGAAGGATACATCCTGTTGAGACCGATGATGGATAGTAAATTACAAGATCGACATGACGCAGGATACCAGAAACCGATCGGATCTTGTGATATAGATGACTGTCGTTTGTAAGCACTAGCTAGGGTAGGGACATACTTGATGACACGACAAGATAACAAGATGACAAGACAATAGAACTAACACGCCCTAAAGACCTAGGGGCTCGAGGGTTGATCAAAGATCAACCTTGCCTATGTGAAAGCGTAGAGACCTCGTAGTTCGATAAAAGGCCATGGATAAAAGCGAAAAGAGGATAATGGAGACCTATGATGGATGGTGAAAGACATGACAGATACCCAAGGGGTAGAAAAAATGATTTAGCCTTGCTGATGGGAGAGTGCAGGGGTGATGTAGCTCAATACAAGGCCAAAGACAAATGATGGAAGATGACAAGATAAAACAAAAGACAGAACCCCAGGGACAGATCAAATGAATGACCTTGCCTACGTGAAAGCGCGGGGGAAATGTAGTTTGACAAGAGACCGATGACAAACAATGTATAAGGGATGATGAGATGACCAAGATAAATGGATGGAGCGGATATGATGAGCTAGGATAGGCCGTGTGGATGGGATGGTTGATATGTTGGATGTGGGTTATGCAAAGCTCGGGGATGTGATAGTGATCTATATTATTAGAGGATGAATTGGGAGGATGAGAGGATGTATAGATGAATGATGAAGAGTGATAATATATTAGAAAGATGTAGGAAATAGATAGGAGGGATGAATTAGGATGTGAATGGCATTAGATTGCATGGGGGTAGCCTATAGTGAGATACCAATGACAAGGGATGATGAGATAGGAGGAAAATAGACGTAAAGGGATGGATGGATAAGAAGATGTGAGGATAGGTGGATAGATGATGGATAGATGAGTGATGAAGATTGAGAGGATATTAGAAAGATGTAAGGCTAGGATAAGAGGATAGAGGAAGGGGGTAGATAAGGATTAAAGGATGAAAAGGACTAGTGGATGAGAGTATAGGAAGATAAGAATTTGGTAGATGGACGAGATGACTGGATGGATAAATGGATGGGGAGGTAAGGATGGGTAGTATGGGGAGATGGAGAGGATTACTTGGCAGAATGGATGGATGATGTCTCCAAGGACCCAATTTAAAATAAGGAGATGCCCCCACTCTAGATGTGTCATGTATGATGAGGCAAGAGTGATAGCAAGATGGGTGGATAAGGGAGTGAGATGGGAAATGGAAGATAGATAGAGGTGGATAGGATGCATGGACAATGGAAGATAGAGAGAGGTGGATAGGATGCACAGATAATGGAAGATAGAGAGAGGTGGATAAGGAATATGATAGTGTATGGATGAGGGGAATATATGCCAAGAGGTGTCCAAAGCATGTATATAGGTCTGCCCCTACATTTATCAAGATCACAAGGAAGATGGAGGGAGTGGGATAGGATGGATAGGATGTGAAAGATAGGCAGATGTAGGAGATGGAGGAAAGGAATGCGTAAGTGGATGTTGCCCCCACTCGTGGAAGGAGACTAGATAGGGAATTTACACATGATGCTTGTTTGCCAAGTTTTTATCATGGTACTTATCCAAGGCGCTTGTTTGCCGAGTTTTCACCATTGGACGAATGATTTTCTCTTTACTATTTTTTTTTTCTTTGGACTAGGATGTGGATGAAGATGGATAAAGTTAGGGATATGGATATGCGGATTTGGAGAATATTTGATAATGAGATGGATGAAGGACTCAAGCATCAAGTTCCATATGAGGTAATAAGAGCCCATGTGTAAAGTGACCAGTGGATGTCGGTACAACCTTAGTAGAAGAAATGAATTATGCAAGATGATGAATCAAAGGGCTTGGACGGGAGAGATAGGGGGGATAGTGGATGGGGTGTTGAAAAGTGCATGGATGGAATGATGGAGTGGATGTGTGATAGGGGAAGGTGTTCATGACCAACATTGGCACATGTGGTGGATGTGAAAATATAGACGGAGGAATGGATGGAGAGGGTGGCGATAATGGAGGAGTTGGGATAGTGATTTTTTGGATGTAGGGACCTAAAATAGATTTAGGAGATGGAGGAGGTGAATTATTTTGTGGGGGAATAGAAACTTTGGATGTCATCATGGATTTTTCATTTGAAGGTATGACACCTTTTTTCTTTGGGATCCACATGGTTTTTATTTTTTCTTTGGTGGGCCTTTGTGGCCTTTTGGATTGATTTGGATTTTGGACTTGATTTTTCTTTTCTTCAACGTGTTTTGAAGGGGACACGAGGAGCTTTAGATTCATGTGGATGTTTAGAGTTATAAATTTGTCCTTTGGCATCCAAAGTTCTTTTAGTAGCAATGGGATGGGTATGGGGAGATGGATGATGTGGAGAGGACGTGGATGGAGTTAAATAAGTAGGCATTTGACGAGGAAGTGTGGATGAAGGATGTGAGATAGCATACATGGAGGGGTGCCTTTGTTGATCCTGATTAGGAAGTATGAATTTTAGATTTTTATGCGCAGGGACATGTGCTGGATGGATGAAAGGATGTGTAGGATGAGATAGAGGAGTTGAATTTGGAATATAAGGGACCAAAATGGATGTTGTATAAGGAGGATGAGTTATGGTGGATGGAGGGACATAAGGACCCAAAATGGATTTAGAGGATGAAAGAGGAAGATGGACGGTTGTTTTGAGGTAATATGATGGAGGAGGGGGGATGGCAGCAAAGGATTTAGTAGAGCAACGAGAAGTGCCTCTCGTTCCTTTGGAAAAGGATCGTTTAAGATGTACGAAGGTTGTACCAACATATTTAGAGTGCGGGTTTTGGGAGATATATCCAAGACCATGTGTGCTTGGATGTTCTTTGACTTGGATGGGCTCTAAAGTACCTTGCTCTCGAAGGCCTAAACCTTTTCCTTCATAGTTCATGTTCTTGAGCATATGATCTAGGGTAGGATGTTTATTCTGTTGGAAGCATGATGCGAGCGCATGAGTAAGGGGAAGAGGTAGGGTGGTGTGTACGCATTGTTTTTATTCTGTAAGAAGGCCACCATGGATAAGTGTAATGTTACCAAGGTGATACAAAAGTGGATTTGGGATGCTAGGACTAAATGGTGATGAAGGATCATGTGATGGAGACGAAGAGAGAGAAACATCATGATTGGGGGAAGGAGGTGATAAGGGATCAGGAGAGGGATTAGGGAAGATGATAGGATCTGTATTTTTGGTAGTTGATGATGAGGGATCATGAGATAGAGTGATTAGATCTTGAATGCAAAGGGAATTATGGGATAAAGTGGATGAGCTAGTGTGATGTTGAGATGGGGTGGATGGGAGGATAGGATCATGAATTGGTTGAGGATAGAAATCATGAGATGGGATGGATGGGGGATGATGATCTTGGGATGTAGTGGATGGGATGGGAGGATCTTGATTTGGAGAAGGGGATATGCTTGTAAGCTTTGGATCAAGCTCTTGGCATGAATCATCTTGTGTGGGATGTATGATGATGGAAGAGTGTTGGAGGGATGCCTCAATTGGGGGAGATAAGAGGATGGAGGATTAATGAAGGTTATGGGATTGAAGTTTGTGAATATTAGGACTGAGAGGAGGGGATTGGATGTCTTTAATGGATTGGGTGGATCTAGGAGTCGAAGATGGGGATTTGATGGATTTGATGGGTTTGACTGGCTCAACCATTTGGACAATGTTAGGAATGGTGATGGGAGGGATAGGTATAGGATGGAGGAGGGCCTCATCACTAGTGACAGTACATGATAGAGTGGGAGGGCATGGTGTAGGATGAGGGAGGGCCTCATCATTAGTGATAGTACATGATAGAGTGGGAGGGCATGGTGTCTCTTCTGTCATGAGTCCTTGGGCGACATTTGGAAGAGATGTAGGATTAGGTAGAGTGATGGGAATGGATGGAGGATTAGGATTAGCATTAGACGTGGGGATGTGATTGGATGGAGTACTAGGAGGGGATGTAGGATTAGGATTAGATGAAGGGATGGGAATGGATGGAGGACTAGGAGGAGATGGAGGATTATGATTAGATGAGTGGATGGGATTGGATGAGGGATCAAGGATGGATGGAGGATTAAGATTAGGGATTGGTGGATTAGAGTTAGATGAAGGGATGGGAATGAATGGAGGATTAGGGATTGGTGGATTAGGATTAGATGTGGGGATGGGGTTGGATGGAGGACTAGGAGGAGATGGAGGATTAGGATTAGATGAAGGGATTGGAATGGATGGATGACTAGGAGGATATGGAGGATTAGGATTATATGACGGAATTGGAATGGATGGAGGACTAGGAGGAGATGGAGGATTAGGATTAGATGAAGGAATGGGATTGGATGTAGGACTAGGAGGAGATGGAGGATTAGGATTAGAGGAAGGGATGGAAATGGATGGAGGATTAAGATATAATGCGAGAAAAGGGGGAGTGATGTAGGAGGATGTAGATGTTGGATTAGATTGGGATGGGGAGTGGTAGTAGGAAGATGTGGATGAAGGATTAGAATGGGGAGATGTGGACTTAATGTAAGGATATTGGGATGGGGGATTGTGATAGAAAGGTGTGGATGTTGGATTAGAATAGAAAGATTGAGGTGGTGGACCACCATAGGAAGACATGTATGGTGGGTTGGCATAGGAGGATATGGATGGTAGATTAGGATGAGAGGATTGAGATGGTGGATTAGGATAGGAGGAATATTGGGATGGGGGATTGTGATAGGAAGGTGTAGCTGTTGGATTAGGATGGGAAAATTGGGATTATTGATGATGATAAGGAGAGGAGGATATGGATGTTGGATAGGATAGAAGTTGAGAGGGGGGACATGATGAATATGTCAATGGTGAGGATGTTGGATACCCCTTGTCAAGGGTAGCATAAAGACCATTATTAGATGCGGATGAAAGCATGGTGGGATAGTTCGAAGAAGTAGTGGGATTTTGGGAGGTGATTGGAGAGAGCTTGTTAGCAATGATAGCGTAAAGGGGATCTATATAACAATCTTCATGATCAACAAGATTTTTTTTATCATCATCAACGTAATTAGGATTTCCTTTGACTACTATTATTGGTCGAGTGAGAGGGGGATAAAGATTCATGATGGATACAGATTAGAAGGAAAGAATAGATGATGGATATAGAACTAGGATGGATTGGAAGCTCATATGAGGATTGGATGAAAGATCAATTGATGATGTATCAACTAATTTGATGATTAGATAAGGATTGGTTGATGGATGATTTTGATTGGATGGTGGGATTTTGATATATTTTGATAGATTCGATTGGATTGTTTGGATAAGTTGATGAATAAATTGATGATGTATCAATTTGATGATTTTGGATGAGGATTGGATTTGATGGAAAGGGTCCTAAACCCAATTCGGGAACCACCCTACGTGACTTAATACGTTGGTTGATCAGATTAAACTAGTTAATCAATGATCACGACACCAAATCTGCCTTGAGATAGAAGGGGATTGATTTGGGCCGATGATGTTGACTTACAACACAAATCCACCTCAAGATAGAAGCAGATTGATTAGCTTGAAGACAATGATTGATATGTAGGATAACGATCAAACTTAATGCCTTGGTCAATTTGGGAGATAACTCCTAAAACAAGGTTTAAGGGATTTTGTGTTGAGAGATGATGATGAACACAAATGGAAGATGTCTTAACGGAATGATCTTTCTGGAGAGTGCAAATGTTTAGGTCACACGGTGAGATGGGTATCCCAAATGGTGGAATGATCAATTAGAATGTGATAAATGGACATTTTAGAAAGGTTAAATGGAAGTTTGGAATGGTCAAATGGATGTTTGGATTGGTTAGATGATTGTTTAGGATGATCAAATGGTCAAATGGAGACTTTGGGAGTTCAAACGAGGGTTTAGAATGGTCAAATGGATGAAATTGTCCGTTCGGGGGGCATATCTGCACTTTTGCAGTAAAAAACTGTCAGAAATGTCAAAACAAGAGGAAGTATCCGCACTTCTGCAGTGGAAAATGCTGAAACAGGGGGGCGTATCCACACTTCTGCAGTAAAAAGTGTTGAAACAAGGGTGCGTATCCGCACTTTTGCAGTAAAAAGTGTTGAAACAGGGGGGCGTATCTGCACTTCTGCAGTAAAAAGTGCTAAAATAAGGGGCGTATCCGCACTTCTATAGTAAAAAGTGCTAAAAAGGGGGGTGTATCTGCAATTCTGCTGTAAAAAGTGTTGAAACAGGGGGGTGTATCCACACTTCTACGGTAAAAAGTGCTGAAATAGGGGGCATATCTACACTTCTGCAATAAAAAGTGTTGAAACAGGGGGGCGTATCCGCCCCTCTGCAATGGAAAGTGATGTGGTTTGGATGATGGGATTATGACAAGGACTTGAAATGATTCAATGAAGCTAACTTATCAAAATTTACTAGTTTTTTTTCTCACAGAAAGACACTTTGAACAAGCACAATCCTATGATTAGTATTAAGGGGTATGGCTAGCAAAGGTCTTACTCTAGGATGAACAAGGTTTCTAGGGAGTCCTCGATATACACTCAGTACGTGAGGCACAACCGTGAACACTAGTCCGTCACAAGCGTGAGTCGAGAACCCCAATGAGATACTGAAAGGCTCGAACAAACTCTTCACGTCTATCTAGGTATCACCCTAGCTTCGACGCTTCGCCAATTACGATGCAACTGGATTGGGGTACAACTTTGGCTCTCCCCCTTTGTATACCCCAGTGGTATGCGTGGTTGGGATCGTCCCTTGGGGTGATGAAATCTCCAAGCAGGTCCCTCTAAGAAGAAGACACTAATCGTTTCCAACTGCCCCCTCAGATCTACACAAAGTGCAAAGGGGAAGGTGAAAACAAACCAATGCCCCCTTAGGGTAACACAACAAAAAATACATAGCAGATAGCAAGTATTACTTCCCCCTAATTATGCTAGGTGAATAGATAAAACAACAAAGAGAAATTTAAAATTTGAATGAAATAAAGGCCCTGCAAGCAAATGTTAACTATGAAAAATGTTGTAACAGAAGGGCGTATCAGTACTTCTGCAGAAAACAATTAGCAAAAATGCCAGAATGCGGGGGCATATCCGCACTTCTGTAGAAAAACAGTTAGCAAAAACGTTGGAATGCGGGGGCGTATCCGCACTTCTGCAAAAAACTGTTAGCAAAAAATGTTGGAATGCGGGGGCATATCCGCACTTCTGTAGAAAAATAGTTAGCAAAAATGTTGGACTGCGGGGGCATATCCGCACTTCTACAGAAAAATAGTTAGCAAAAATGTTGGACTACGGGGGCGTATCCGCACTTTTGTAGAAAAAAGTTAGCAAAAACGTTGGACTGCGGGGGCGTATCCGCACTTCTGCAGAAAAACAGTTAGCAAAAATGTTGGTCTGCGGGGGCATATCCGCACTTCTATAGAAAAACAATTAGCAAAAACGTTGGACTACGGGGGTGTATCTGCACTTCTGCAGAAAAAAAGTTAGCAAAAACGTTGGACTACGGGAGCGTATCCACACTTCTGCAAAAAAATAGTTAGCAAAAACATTGGACTGTGAGGGCGTATCCACACTTCTACAGAAAAACTATTAGCAAAAAAGTTGGAATTTGGAGGCGTATCCGCACTTCTGCAGTAAAAACTGTCATAAATGTTGGATCGTGAGGGCGTACCACCCCTTTGCAGCACCCAGGAGGGAAAATTCGCCCCTCCATGAGGCAAGTCTGACCCTCTACGACCTGAACCTGCAAATAAGCTAAACAACAACAAACGTAAAAGAAAGAGACCCTTTTGTGGGTCCCACCGGGCGTGCTAGAAATGTGATCCTTTAAAAATGTCAAGTCCTAATGTGAGATGCTAAAATTATGCAATAAGAGGAACTAACATAAGAAAAGGGCACCTCAATGATTAGCCTAAGAAATAGATAACATGAAAGCAAGATAAACAAATTGATTGTTGATTGTTATACCTTCGTGTTGCTTCTTCCTTGGTTGGCCCTTGATCTTTGGATGTCTTGTGTGCTCCTTGGATGACAATGGAGTGAAGTAGATGCAAGATGCAAGATTTATTGATGAGAAATACTATGGAAAAGCTAAAATGTTGCAAATGACAATTTGGCAAGAGTTTGGTAGCAAAAGACTTGATCCTCCAAATGAGAGAAATAAGGGGGTATTTATAGGATAATTGGAATTCTCTAAAGAATTCAATGGTTGAGATTGATCGAACAAGATCAAGATGAAGGGCTATGATGAGTTGAGGACTCACAAGCCGTCACATCTTGACATGTGGAATGTAAGATGTCTTAGGGTGGAATGACGTGGAAATGAGGTGGAAGAGAAGTACATGAGGTGGATGAAGGACAAGTACCTTGTAGGTACCTTGGGGGATGAGAAGATTCCTTGGAGGAATAAAAGTGAATTAAAAATTCACAATTATTGGAAGAATCTAGTGGATAAGAGAGGGTTTC
This sequence comes from Sequoiadendron giganteum, assembly GCA_007115665.2. NCBI lineage: Eukaryota > Viridiplantae > Streptophyta > Pinopsida > Cupressales > Cupressaceae > Sequoiadendron > Sequoiadendron giganteum. The sequence continues at coordinate 714,802,851 of CM021100.1, forward strand.
CAAAAAGGTGGGGATTTGCCACATGTGAGAGATATGACAAGTCCAAGGTTCTAGAAGCCTTGGGCACATGTAAAATGACAAGTCACATTTGCATGGGGATAGGGTAAACCTTGGAAGAATAAAATGTGAATTAAAAATTCACGTGGGGAAGAGAGGAGCCTTGGGTGAATAAAAAGGAATTAAAAATTCCTTGGGGGATGGGGAGAGTTGACCAAGGTACCAATTAGGCTAATGACCTTGATTAAGGTTGTGCAAACACAGGATTAGGATAATTAATGAGAGATTAGAAGCAAGTGGGAGATTATAGAGGATGTGGCATTAACCTTGCTTAAGTGGTGCACATCCTAATCACAGATTAATTAATTTAATCTGGATTAAAAGTGGGTTATGGAGAATGTGACAAGGAGAGAGAAAAAGGGGAATTAAAAATTGGTTTTAATCCAAATGGGTTAAAAGACTAAATTAAATAATTTGTCATATTTATTAAATTTAAAGAAGAAAGGGATAAGGTTAAGTATTTAATTTTTCAATTACATACTTTAGGAACCTTAGGCAAAAAATGAAATAATGATTAAATAAATTATTTTATCACTATTAATGAGATAGATGGATAGAGTAGACGATTTTGATGATATGGAAGTGATCAAATTTAGATGTCTACAACAATAATCAAAATTGAATATAACACACTACATAACTGATTATCATTGACCTATATGCAATAAACAAAATCGAATACATTACACTGCCAAATCAATTATTATTCTTACACTCCCCTATCATATATGAGCACATACAGTTGTACTTTCTTGTCCGATTTTCATGAATGATGGAACTAGCTCATATCCATTGTTTACTAAATCACTTAATTCAAAATGACTTAACGTATTTTCAGACACCAATTCTCAATATTATTAGAATTTTAGCACTACACAAAAAGAATTACTCAAGCTTACTGTACATGACTCAATCCAATAGGAAGAGAGAGGTGGCGATAAAAATATAGAGAAAGAAGAAACTAATAGACATTCATCAACTACCAAGATAAGTGAATTAGGAATAGAAATTCAATTCTAACTACTAATTGACAGAGGAGAAGCCCTGGGTAAACGTGCATTCAATCATCAAGGAAAATAACAAGATTCAGGGAGCCGGTGATAACACACATAGAGTCTATTATTTTAATATAAGAGATGTGGCCCAAAGGACCTCTAGATGACGGACTCCAATATACAAGACGCAAAAAAAAATGTATACATAAGTATGCAATAGAAGCTAAGGCTGAGACTCCCTTATCGCTGCCAACAGTGCTTCAAGAATACTTTGAACAGGGTATCGATTATTTTCCTCAATCAAATACTCCATGCTATTATCTAAGATGCAAGAATAACTGGTAGCATTGGTGAATGCCTACTAAACTCATTAAATAAACCTCAAAATTGAGAAAGGGGCCAATGCAAATCAGGTAATTACATAGTTAAAAACATTTGTAAACAAAGATCGACGCCAGTGAAAATAAAGAATTTGGTGACTTCAAGAGACCATACGCAAGTTTCATTTTTTCGAGAATCAATGAATCATGAGTAACAAGGGGGATTAAACCAAAAAAATTAAGGAAATTTCAAGCCCAAGTAATTTGTAGACACCATCACCAGAAATGAAAGGATATAGTGCAAGCACAAAATATTTTCAACAAGGGTTTCAGCTAAAATCTTCTATAGAAATAATTCCTAAATTATTTGATACAAAATTAAATAAATAAAAAATACTTGTTTCAACAGCTCAACATAAAAATTTGTACCCTTAACAAAATATAAGTTGGAAAGAAGAATGGTGGAACCTAGGTTAGTTCGTCCAGCTGATAGAAGATTGATGCAGAGTTCAATTTCAGGCTCCTACTGCACTCAACAACTCAACCTTCCACACTTCTGAGATTCCACACATTATAAAAATTCCCAATTTCTCAGTTCCCAAGCCTCCAAAAAAAAATTCAAGAACCAAAAAAATTATTCACAAAAGAACAAAAATGATATTTTCTCCAGAAAAAGTGCAAAATCCCCTCTCCCAATTAACTCCAATTGATTTATTAATTACTTCCCTTTTTCCCCGTAACTGCATCCACCCTAAAATAAATTAAATTAAATTATTTTCTTTTATAATTTTCCACTATTCGCAATTTATTCAACTTGTTTTTATTTTATAACTTGTTAAATCATAAATTTCAATAACACACACTTAATTATCTATTTTTAATATATTAAGTTTATTAATTTAATTTCTCATACAATTGCTTGCACAATCCCATTAAATTAATATATTTATTTAAATATTTCATTTTAAATAATAAATGTTAATTTATTAAAATCAAATAAGGACCTTAATGACTTTTATTTAATAAACCCCAAGCCTTTTGGTTTCAATTATCTTTATTTAAGGTAATAATAAAGAAAGGGCACTCACCAATCACATTATTCAAATAACATACTATCAAGAAATACCAAGTTGCAAGCAAAACGAAAAGTAAAAATGACAACAACATTGATAACACAAATCGAATTGACCTTATAGATAGGGTACGACACACAGGTACTCACCCTCACCGAGGATGATGGCTCAACATGGGGGAACCAATGCTACCTCTAAAACAACAATCTCCATTGGGATTAAGGCACACTCAAAGCTGGCAATTCAGGTGGAGTTGATTCTTGGTACCTATAGCCTATAGGAAACCACACTATAACACCTCTCTAACTCCATCCTGGGTAAGATGGTATTTTAATTTTGATTTAGCATTCTAAATGTTATTATAACGAGATTAAACATTGATGATTATGCGATAGGTTATCATGATTAGTGTTATGCTAGATTACATGCTAGTTATAATTGCTTTTGTATGATTACGAATGGGAAGGGATGATTTCGTAACACTCATATTCAAGAGGCTTACAATAACATGACCATCTTCCTAATAATTGATGTTGTTTCATCTATATGATATATGTTATATGCACATGTACTTTGATGTGTAATTGGAGTGTTGCAAGTACTGAGTATCGACTTCACCTGGATTCACAGGCCTGAGCGTACTCCTATTCCCCGATGGTGGTAACTGGAGGTAGTCATATAGGCCAAATGTCCCCTACCCTAGCCCACTGTATCTCATTAGTGCAGTGTTTTTGAGTCAATGTCCTACCATCCAGTTACCTAACAGTAATGTCCGGAGCACCTTTCAGCCATATGTTTGGCGCACCGTTCAGCTGTATGTGGTTGTCAATATCCCTTGTTGAGGTATTTTGTCATGTTTTTTCGTTAATTTTTTATGTGGTCATATATATAGTTAATTGGTTATCAGTGTCCTGATGTGGTTTCTGTGACATCTCTTCGTGATTTCATATATGGTATTTTATAGTATGCTATTGATGGGAGATTTGCAATGGTTTTATCTATGATATTTTAAATATATTATTTTAAATGATTTTTATTGATCATTCAAGAGAATGATACATTTCGTTTGGAAATTTTAAATGATTTTATTAATCTATTTTGTGAGCCCTCATAATTTTATTTAAATATTTTGGGGTAGCCTTGTGCAATTTTAATTTTGCTTAATTTGTGACATTAATTAATTGTTTCTTTTGGGGGAGCTTTAATAGCTAGTTTTATCTTATTTTTTTATTTTTTTTTCTTTGGTTTTGGAAAATATAAAAGGAAAAAGAAAGTTTTGTTTTGGGGATCATTATCTTTTGGAGAGAAGCAAATTTGTTGTTTTGGCATGGAGAAGAAAACCCCATGATTTGAGCAACTGAGGTTGGGAAGATTGTGCATGTTATATTCAGATTATAAATATGGTAATAGGAATGAATGATCATGTTGTTAGTTCATAAAGATTATTGCATGCTCTCTTATGATAGATGAAAATTTTTAAATGTATGTTGAAGTGATAATGTCGCACACCTTGTTTTGAGTAAAAAAAAAATTATAATGATATTGCTCTATGTATGGGAAATAATTATGGTTATCCTATGTGTGTAGTAAGGTGATTTACCACTTAATAATTATGAATGTGAGATTTATATGGAGCCGTTGATTTAATCCATTTAGCACTGTGATATATATTGTATGTGATTAAGGTTGTGATTATAAAATTATTTTTAATGATATTATTTTCTTGAAAATAGAAGATTGTATGGATGTTGGGAGTACAAGTTCTTGGGAAGTTTGTTTTGATCTTGCATAATTAGAAGTGGATAATTGTTTTATTTTGGTAAGAATAATTGGAAAAGGTACTCCCTGTTATGTGAACATCCTATATTAGTGCTCATGTTGATTGTTTTGGATATCATGTGCTTGAGTTGTGTTCCCATGCGATCATGGTACAGGGTACCCATCCATGGATGATATGATTTTGGAAAGGGAATCACATTGGTTATGAAAATAAATGTATTTATGGTATGTGATCTTTTGAAAAGTAATGGAATTGTGTATGTAATTGTACCCCCTGTAAATGCGAGAAACCAATAACTGTGCATTGGTTGAGTGTTGTAAATACCCCGTACTTGCATTGTGTGTCATGGATGGTGATATTGTGTACCCATCCATGAGGAATATGTTGTATTTTAGGTATGGGATTAACTATACCATTATGTTTTCTTGTATGTTTGTTACCTAATTGAGGGCCAACCCATGTGTGGTTGAAATTTATATATATATAAGAGTAGCCAAAAGCTGGTTTTGTAGATTCTCTTCTTTTGGTTCTCTAGTCCCTCAATCTGTGAAGGGGTGGTAGCAGCCACAAAGTTCCTTGGGTGGAGTGTGCAACGTGTGCCTATTGCGATGCAAAGAAATCTTAGCTCAACCGATCCCAAGGAGAGTACTCACTACTTCACCTTATGATGGATCAAGGTACTTGATCCATATGTGCTAGCCTATTCCCCATATTTGAGTACAACAACATTGGTTTGTTAGCTTTGTCTGGTCGTCCATAGGGACATTGAGCTGGCATTAGCGATTCAACCTCATCCATATGAGAGGTGAAGCTTGAGTAGCCCCATATTGACATACTCATATATGCATTATATATATACCGTATCTGCACATGTTTCAACATGATGCAATGGATATGATGCCACGTGCATAGACACGTGAAGGTGCAATATTAGATTGTGTTATGATAGCCTACTTGTGTGATGAGCGTAATGGGGCCTCATACACTTGTAGAGGGACACTCATGCTTGCTTTCGATAGTTTTTGGGTCGGTTAGCATATGGGTATGTCCTAGCCATGTGTACCTTTGGCTATGATGAGTACCTGCATGTGCCTTCTCCATGAGGTATCACTATGCCGGGTGTGTTCTGTGCGTGCCTACTTCTGCGAAGCCACAGACACACTGCCATGCGGCATATGACCAATATGTGCCTTCTCTGACTTGTGTATGGCCATGTCACACTGAGATGTGATGCAGGATGGGGCCGAGGTGCACATCCCATGCAGATAGCCAAGGAGTGCGTGGGCCACTTGGCAAGTCCATGTCGCATGAAGATGCGATGTGGGGTGTGGCCGAGGAGTACACCTCATGTCATGAGGTTGGCATGCTCACTTCACACCACATGAGGAGCTATTGTGATAGTTAGACGTTGTTCCCTCCTTCCTCGTTTGGTGGCTAGTATCTAGTCACATAGTGTTGTACAATGCAATTTCAAATATTGTGAACTTTCTTTACGGTTATTGATGATCTTCTGTTGATTGTGAAGGCCAAAACTTTATCTATATTTGATTGTGATGGTTTATCCATGCTTCTGATCTTCATTTGCATGTAACTCTCATGGTTACATTTGATTTAGTGTTAAATTTGTGCACATTTCTTGCTTTAATGCTGATATTGAATCTTTATTTGATATTTATTTATGATCTTTGGTGGCTAAACTAGTTTCCTACTTATTTTTTTCAAATGTCGATCTTGTGTTGTAATGTGATTCCTCATCGGGTACGGGAGAGCAGGACTCGGTTGAGAGTATACGAGGAAGTACACATAGGAAACCTTGAGGATAGGGGTATGTGAGGTTGTTATAAAGCTATGACCCACTACCTACCTATGTGTGATGACTATCTCTTGGAGGCTAAACACCTTATACAAGAGATATGTCATTGTGGTCTTGTTTGGATGGTTTCACCATGTGTGTGTGGCCTAACACCATCAAGCCACCAAGTGTGAGGTATGGATTATGTGAGATTGATATTGGCTCTTGGCTCATGGATTATGTATCATGGTTTATTATGTTGCTTCCTGGTGTCCAGATGGACCCTTGTGTAGCCTTGTGATGTGATTCCCAGTGATATAAGTATGTATGTAAGTGTAAATTCATGTTTCATCTTGGATATGGTTACATATGAAAAGTTCAAAAATTGGCTTATTATGCTTTAGAAAGTATAAATTGTTATACTTTGTTGAAAATGATGCCAAATGTATTCTAATGTGTGAGATTGGAAGTGTGTGGAAAATAAATATTGTTGCAAACAATGGTGTTTTGTCAAGAATTGAGTGTTTATGCATCTTATTTACCTTATTTTTTAATGGAAATTAATGTGTATTTTAACTTATCTTTGAATGAATGTGGATGTTAAACTAAATGTTAATTTTGAGAATTGTGATACATGTGATGTTACCAAGATTAACCATGTCATTTTGTTTCATGCCGAGACATTATGAGTATGGCATATGTCAATAAATTGATAATAATCCTTAGAAAGGTGAATGTCAAAAGGATGTCCTTTCTATTTCATTCAATGGTGAATGATGTATATTATATTTCTCATCTTTGGAATGAAGTATAACCTCTTAATGTTTATTTTTAGATTTTGAGTACTAATGTGTGATATGACTGCATATTGAGCTTACATGACTTCTAGGAGTAAGTCAAATCTTAGGGAGGGAGGATGTAACACCTCTCTAACTCCATCTTGGGTAAGATGGTATTTTAATTTTGATTTATCATTCTAAATGTTATCATAATGAGATTAAACATTGATGATTATGCAATAGATTATCATGATTAGTGTTATGCTAGATTGCATGCTAGTTATATTTGATTTTGTATGATTACAGATGGGAAGGGATGATTTCGTAACACTCGTATTCGAGAGGCTTACGATATCATGACCATCTTCCTAATAATTGATGTTGTTTCATCTATATGATATATGTTATATGCGCATGTACTTTGACGTGTAATTGGAGTGTTGCATGTACTGAGTATCGACTTCACTTGGATTCATAGGCCTGAGCGTACTCCTATTTCCCGATGGTGGTAACTGGAGGTAGTCATACAGGCCAAGTGTCCCCTACCCTAGCCCACTGTATCTCATTAGTGCAGTGTTTCTGAGTCGATGTCATACCATCCGGTTACCTAACAGTAATGTCTGGAGCACCTTTCAGTCGTATGTTTGGTGCACCTTTCGGTTGTATGTGGTTGTCAATATCCCTTGTTGAGGTATTTTTTCATGTTTTTTCGTTAATATTTTATGTGGTCATATATATAGTTAATTGGTTATTGGTGTCTTGATGTGGTTTCTCTAACATCTCTTCGTGATTTCATATATGGTATTTTATAGTGTACTATTGATGGGAGATTTGCAATGGTTTTATCCATGATATTTTAAATATATTATTTTAAATGATTTTTATTCATCATTCAAGAGAATGATACATCTCATTTGGAAATTTTAAACGATTTTATTAATCTATTTTGTGAGCCCTTATAATTTTATTTAAATCTTTTGGGGCAGCCTTGTGCAATTTTAATTTTGCTTAATTTGTGACCTTAATTAATTGTTTCTTTTGGGGGAGCTTTAATAGCTAGTTTTATCTACAACTTTTTTATTTATTTTTGCTTTGGTTTTGGAAAACATAAAAGGGAAAAGAAAGTTTTGTTTTGGGGATCATTATCTTTTGGAGAGAAGAAAATTTGTTGTTTTGGCATGGAGAAGAAAACCACATGATTTGAGCAACTGAGGTTCGGAAGATTGTGAAGGTTTTTTTGAGAAGAAATTTGTGGGTGGTAGATTGTTGAAATCAGCATGCCATATCTTACTTGTTGTCCGGATTTGGAGTTGGATTGTGTCTTCCTCCTTTGGTATTCCACCATTTACATTTCAGAGCATATTGAGGTATTTTTCTGTTGTTCTTCAATCTTATGTGGGTGGTAATTTGAGCATACACTCAAGCTTCTTGTTTGGCTGGTAATTTTCTGATTTGGGTTGTTTTTATTTCATGAAAATTGGAGGAACTACTCTATGTCATTGTTGTATTGTTTGGGGGTTTAAATGATGATTTTTTTTAAATTTAATTTTATGTTCATTACCCTCTTGATAAAAAAAAATTAAGGGGTGGATTCTATGTAGAAATGTCAAGATCTCAGCTGGGTCTTTGACAGATTTTATTTTTGGGCACTTTCATTTTTGGGTCAAATTGTGCCAGCTTGTTAAAATGTTGTTTTTTCTTTTCTTCTCATTACTCTCTTCATAAAAACAAATTTAAGGGGTGGATTCTATGTAGAAGTTTCAAGATTTCAACTGGGTCTTTGATAGATTTTAATTCTGGGCACTTTCATTTTTGCCCAAATTTATGCCTACTTGTAAACTGACGTTTTTCATTGCTTCTCTTTTACCACCTATTAAAAATATAAAATAATATTGGATTCCATGTAAAACCATCAAATTATGAATTGGGTCTTTGTCCGATTCAAATTCCGGACAATTTTGTTTTTGTATGTATTTTTTTTACCCAATTTGTCAAAATGATCTTTCTCAAAACAGTGCCTCGTTTTCGATTCTAAAATCAAAATAGAAGGTGTATCCAAACTTGAATCATTGAAATCCAAACTAGGTCAAGCTTGGAATTTTTAATTCGATCACTTTGATTTTTCATGAAAATTCTATGCCTCCATTTCCTTATGGTTTTTAGCTGTTCAGTGGCTTCTTTACATCAATTTTAGTTTGGATGTTTAAATGGTTTTCAATGATGGCTTTAATGGATTTTTCATTGTTTCATATTTGCTTTGGGTGTCTCGTTGGTTCAACGAGATGGAGTAAAACAATGTAAGAAAATGAGTCCTCGTGCATGGCCTTGAGCGCTTATAAAAGTTAAGGATGCACTTGAGATGGCCTATCTGTCTGCAGAGCGTTGAGTTATTCGCATGCAGGGTGTTGATCTAGACATGATTGAGTTCCTTGTCTATATGAGGGGTTTATTTGACTTCATGTGGTTCCATCCCTTCGAGCACACATGGTGACACTCCATCTGATTTGTACTCTTATATCGTGTATCTTGTAGTCATGAGTAGTACCCGACATGTATTGTATGAGCATCTTCATGTTGTGTCAATGGCCTTGTGCTTGGTATTTTGGTTGTTCCACGTCTGATGTGAGTTTTGGTTGTTTGTTACCTTTGTCTTGTTGTTTTTATTGGGCCTTGTGACTACCTTTGAGCACAGTGGGGTGGTCTCTCTGGAGTCCACATGGTAGGGAGGTGTTGCCACTGCCATTGGGGACCGGCGTGCAGGTCTTGGAGCACCAGTTGGAGTTGATTTATTCCATGTACTTGATTTATCATCTTGCACTCATGTACATGCCTTTGTGTATTTATCTTATCTAAGATTGTATCTTGTTCATGGAATTTCTATTCTATTCATACTTGTTCCTTTATGCACATTGTACACTCTTGAGAGAGAATGTAATCATAAAATAAATGATAAGAAATGTGATGTTTTATATTTGGTTTATGGGTTCCGATGTTGGTATCGGAATCCCTTGTATTATGATGTTTATTATTGTCTTTCTTTACCTAATTTTTATGCAAAACTAGAACTACATATGTGTACCTCCTTTAATTTTAAATATGCCTAAGTTCTGGAGCAGCAACGCCTTCCAATGTTGTCTTGTGAGTTGCATCACAAGTTCTAGAGCACTGGCGCCTTTTGTTGGTTTTTTGTGTGCAGCAACAAGGTTCCATAGCATCGAGCTCTAGAACAATAGGTTCTAGAGCATCGGGCTCCAGAACAGTAGGTTCCGAAGTATCGAGCTCTAGAACTGCAAGTTCTGGAGCAACAGGTTCCAGAGCAGAGCAGCAAGTTCCAAAGAAAATCTCTAGACCTATCGTATTTGCTCCCATTTGGATTTTCTTTGGAGGGTGGTCTAGTCCTCTCCTTGAAGTTGTACTTTAGGTCATATTTGATATGTTTGTTGTTGTTTTATCAAGTCGGGAATTACTTTATGTGTAAGTTATTCGTGTTGTTTAAAAAGAAAAATTATCTTGCCCCTTTTGGCTCTTAACTCCTAGGGGTTCGTAGCGGGATGTTACACACACAGTCGAACATGTACATAGGCAAAAAATCAATCACACCATGAAGGTAAAATCATAGCATTGCAAGGCACTCGCAAGTGAGTGATGCAACCCTGTTTCCCTTCACCCATACATCGACGCTCAATAACTGATATCAAATCATGATAGAATATACATCTAACAAACACATATTATTCATATCCATGATAACTCACATAAACAATTAAACTGGTCTACTAAACATGGTAAAACATAAATTATCAGATATAACAGTGTCATCAAACATTAACATAGCTAAGTATAAAAGTATCACAATAATCCAGTGTCCTCAAACAATATCATACGTTCTAAATGCATATGAGTAATTGTCCAAAGCAAAAGAAATCTGAGGAGCACTACAAGATAAATTATTATCCTGAAGAAGGAGAAGAATTGGGTATCTCTCATAAAATAGAGAGGTCTAGAAAGAAGAAGATCCTCTTGGAAGGGGATTGAAAGTGGAAATATGAAAAAAAAAATTAAAAAATGATGAAAGTGATTTAATATCACAATTTACAATGGTGGAAAAGGAATGGTTGAATATTTGTCAAATAAATGGTAAAGGGGAAAAAGAGTATATGCAATTAAAGGAAGATGAAAATAATGAGTTTACAATTGAAGCATGTCTTTTTGAAGGCATCAAAGTAATAAAAAATAATGATATTGTGGAAGAGAAGGGTAATGTTAAAACCTCTATTATTTCTAATACTATTTTATTTTTAGGAAGTGAAGAAAATAAATTAGATTTGGAAGCTAAAATTATGGACTTTGAGGGTCCCTTGTTTGATGAAGAACTTGGTAGGAAAGAAAAAATCTTGTTGAAAGAAGAGATTAAAATGATAGATAGCTTATTTGAAGCGAAAATATTAGATGAAAGTGATAAGAAGATGAAGGAAATGCATATGGAAGAAGATAAATTCCATGTTTTTGTTAACATTATTTTGAATACAAACAATAAAGAAAAGATGTAACAAAGTGTCATGTAATTGGCACTAAAGAGAAGATCCTCAAGCAAGAGGATGAAAAAGTTAAAAGGGAGAATGTAGCATGGAAATGTCTTTTGGAATATATGAAAGGATTAATAAAAGAACTTGGGGATTTAAGAATTAACTTTATATTAAAGAGGATATAATTAAAAAAAAAAAAAAAAAAAATTGCAATAGGGACTAGTGAAGAAGTAAAGGTTGCAGCAAAGGATGGTCCTTTGGAGGACATGAAGATGATTACAGAAATAAGTGATGAAGATGAGACAATTGCAGCTGAGAGTATAGGAAGAAAAATTGCAGTAGTAGGTGAAAAAGATGAGGTAAATTTTTATTATTTTTAATAGAGTAATTTTCAAGGTTAGAATAAAATAAATATTAAATAATTACCTTTTTATTGTAAATTTTTGGAGTGGAGATAATTTAGGGTAGAATTTCTGGAAATCGACAAATTTCAAAAATTAGCAAAATAGATTTGGGTATGTGATTTAGAGTGAGTTATAAGTTTGAATAATGTATTTAGAAACTTTTTTAATTGATGCATACAAAAGTGGAAACCTGAGGTGACTTGACAAGAGTTACTTTGGAAACTGCCCTAAAATCTAGAAATGAACTCCCATTTTGATAATTTTAGTGGGAGTGGGTTAAAATCAATGGGAAAGTCTCCTTTCTTTTTCAAATCTCTTTGATTGTTCGACACTAAAAAAATAAATGGTTTTTTTAAGCATCCAAAGGACTCCACTCCATCTCCATGAGCCATTCTATTTTCTATATAAATGTGATTTGATAGGTCTACACTACACACATGAGATCAAAACCATATCAATAAGAGTATGCTTGGTACCTTTAGAATTAATTCCAACAATAATGAGAAAAGGTTATTGTTAATTTTGGACCTCAAGCTCCTACGAGGAATTCCATGTTGTTGAAAATACTCTATACATGAGATAAGAATGAAAATGCTAATTTTATAGAATCTATAGTATAGGATTGAAAATTTGATTTTAGAAATGTAAACAATAGAAAATTAAAAACCTAGCATTAGAAGATGAAGAACACTATCGAATATGTCGATATGTTGTGCAAATATTTATGCATTGTGATTTCATCCATATTATCCAAAATGCTAATAAATTTCAAGAAAGAAAAATATTTTAGACTAGTTACTTATCCAATATACACAACTAGAAACACACTAATAAAATTTGGAAAATATATGACTAGGTGACTAAAAATTTTAGTCACAAAAACTAAAAATGACTAAATTCTACTAATTTTTTGCAATTGAATTGTAAATGAGTAAATAAATGACTAATTTAGTCATTGAATAAAAATTATTTAGTCACACAAATAAAAATGACTAAATAGTTAGTCATTTATTTAGTCACAATCCATTTTAATAAATCATTTAAGGAATCAAGAATATAGCCTACCAAAATACTCTAAAACTTTAATAAAGATACTCTAAATTTTTCATCGAAATCTTATTTTCAGGCATATCTCGGAAGAATGGAGTTTTTATTTTAATAAACATACTTTAAAACCTTTGTCGAAACCTTATTTTTAGATGTAGCCCACCAAAATGATGAAGTGTTTCAGTAAATAATGATAGAGAATGGTAAGGAGATGTGCATGACAGGAGGCATAGAATTCATTGTTGCTTATCTCATTCCTACTCTGTTTAACAAGGGTTACATTGTTTGTGCTACTATTTGTAATCCAAGTATTTAATTAACATATATTTACATAATATCAAATTCCTTCAAATTCTTTCAAAGTGTCAATGTATCTTATACAGGGTTTGAAATGAATCTTTTAATTTAAAAAAATAAATCAGATGCTTTTGAAGTATCAATGTATCCTTTATAGGGTTTAGAATGATTTATTTTAATTTAAAAAAATTTAAAAAATGATTTATTTTCTTATGATTAGATAATGTGGAGATCTCCTAAATCTACCCCGGCACACTATCCTATTTCACACTGTATTCATTACTCCAATTGCTAGGGTTTTCCATGTGACGTCTTTAATATCGTCATGATAGTGGCTTTTAAATAGATCTTAGTCTTTGGTTTAGTCTTTATCATGGTAACCATTGATTTCCATAATCCATCTTCAATCTCTTCTAAGAACGTTGTATTAAGCTAGAATACATAGTATTCATATAAAGCAATTCCTTCATACCTACCATTGTTCCAAACCACCACTCACTTCCTTGCTTAAAATGTTGCCTCCATAAGCACAATAGCATGTTTTAAAATCATGGTTGCCAGTGATTGACCATTAAGGTCACTACTTTCATCAAGATACAATGAGATTTTTCTCTTCAAAATCAAGGCATTATGCAAGATAATATTGTAAATTATTTGTTGTGTATGATTTGGTTTTCTTGCACATTTACTGCTTCGTTAAATGTCTTTAAGACTGGATATTATACCCTCGGCTGCAATCTCAAACAACTCACTCACTGTCACTTGAATATTTCTTTCATGAGAATCCTTCTATAGAATCAAACTATGCCCTATAGAATTCCCATTTACTTACTACAAGGGACTCATTATTTCATGGTATTGTGGGTCTTAAGATCCTTCAACATTATTGTCACTACTTCATAGTCCACAAGATACTATTCACTATTCTCCCATATTTGATGAGTCTCAAAACACTGCTAAAACATGCAATCTACTACCTCCATTATATAAAAGCTAAGAAGAAAAATTGAACCTATGATTACCATTATTACTTCATTTGGGCAGTCATTCTTTGATTACATTTTCCTTGTCCAACACTGCCAATAGAGTTTGAAAAAACCTTAAGGTTAGCAAGGGGGTAAAGAAACTCACTATTAAAATCTCCACTTTACTATACAAGGTTTGAGCTTTATTATCTTTTCACTACTCAATCTCTTTTTGACTATCACACCTCAAGTGTCTGTCATTCTTCTTACCATAATGGGTATGGACGATTCAGGAAAAATTGGATTGCTATTAGTGACATAACCATGTTGGAGAGTATCTTGAGCCAATGTGAAACACTTCTAGATGTTTTCGCTAGGAAGCAGAACCTAGGTGTAGGAATTTCCTAATATCCAATAGAAGAAGTTCCTTTATTCTAAAGATAAAATCGTAAATATGCTAGTCCAATTGGACATCCAGCTTGACATCTTTAATATCCGATAGAGAATAAAGATAAAATAAGAAATCTAAAGGCCCAATTTCATATCCAATTTGAGGTTGTGAAGCTTCGACAGAGGAAGTGCTTACATTCTAAAGATAAAATCATAAATTTTATTGGTTCAATTTGAAGTCGTGAAGCTCCGAAAGTTCCTACATTCTAAAGATAAAATTATAAATATGCTTGGTCTAATTTGAGGTCCAATTGTAAGGATTTGTCTTTTTAATTATACTTTCTGACATTTGGCTTGATAAAAATTGTTACTTTAGAATTATGGTATTTCTTTTCTTCTAATTTTTTCAACCCTCATTTTAGATAAGATCTCTGAAGATGGTTCCTTCAGATGGAGACTACACTTCTCCACTATAGGTTTTGTTTAGAAACATCAAAATCTCAATTACAATTTTTTTTGAGGTGAATTAAACTTAGTATGTTATGTTGATATGGATATGTTATAGTTTGTAGTTAATTGTTGTAGCATAACAGATAGGCTAAATAGTTATTCATATACCATTGTTTTAAATTCTAAATTGCTATACCTTATTCTAGGATAAAATCATAAGGGGGGTCTATACATAAGACACCATTGTTTCAAATTCAAAATTGTTGGCTCTTTCACAATTGTTTGGTTCATTTATTTGATCTAAGATAGCTTGTTATATAGAAGATGCTCTCAAAAGAAAAGTAAAATCCTTTATTCTGGGATGACTGTTCAGAATCCTTCCCATCATAACAATGAACAAAAGAATCAATCATTAACTTAATCTGTCACAGTTGGGAAACTTGTTGTGAAACATCAGGTTAGTAATTTTTGGATGTTAAGGCTTCCTAGTTGGATATCAAAGATATTTTTTCATCAACTTAATTTTGAATTTATGTATAAATGAATTCTTCCATGGCGCAGGTCTTTACTCAAACAACACATCAACCAAGCTTGACATTTTTTCTATCTAATTAAGTCTGATGGAATTCTTGGGTTTGGTTTCCAAGAAATTTGTGTTGATAATGTTTTTCCACTCTGGTTAGTATTGATAGCCTTCATTCTATATTGTCAACTTCATTCTATAATCTAAGCATATCACCTTAAACTTTGATAACGTTCTAAAATCAAGGGTTCAATATGCATATTTCAGGCCTATGTTGAACACTTTGTTTAAGGAATTTGTTGACAAGGCTATAATTTTTTAATTGATTTATCTTTCTACTATGTTTGGAATTTTGTAAACTTGTAATATACAATGCACTTTTATTCTTTCTGAATTGAGACTAATAGTAATTTTGTTGGTTGTATTGAGGCACAAATTCATGGAAAAAAAGGCAGCACCTTGTTGCTCATATCAGATGGCACGTTGTATATAAAGGAGGAAAGATTCTAGCTGGATTATTGTTGACGCATTGAAGGAGAGAGCTTCATATATGGGACACGGTCAACACTCCCCTTCTTGGTTCTACATGTTACAACTTGCTCCAAAAAGATTTCCCATGTTTTAGAAGTTTTAAGAGATGAAAGGGGCATGTGCTCCCATTGAAGGGCTTCAATCATACGTTTCCATCATTGCAGAAGTTTTTTGGAGAAGATTTTTTCTTGCAGTCATTTTTGTGAAATATTGTAACTTGGATTTTCAATCTTGTGATCAAAAATAAAAATTGTAATACTCTATTTCTAAGTTGTAATTAGAACACCTTTCTTTTATTAATAAATTCCAATGATTTTTCCTTCTCAATGGCTATCTTATTGTGTGCAATTGATGATTGATGTGTATTTCTATGTTTTATGTTTAAATCCTCAAATATAGGTCAATTAAAATGACTAACTATACTACTAATTGATATCAATTAATAATTAAATTGACTAAATATAATACCAATTAACAAAAATTGGTGAACAATGAAAAAAAACAGCTAAATAAGTGACCAGTTAATAACAATCAATGACTAAATATATCAGTGAATAAAAAAATGACTAAATAAGTGACCAGATTTCAAAAATCAATGACTAAATCAGCAACTAAATAAGTGACCAATTAAATATATTAGTTGAATAAAAAATGACTAAATAAGTGACCAAATTACAAAAATCAATGAAAAAATGACTAAATAAGTGACCAGATTACAACAATGAATGACTAAATCAATGACTAAATATACTACCAAATTGATCAATCAAAACAACCAATAAATGACTAAAAATGGTTTAGTCATCAATCTGGTCGTGTTATATATGAGTGGCAATAAAATACTAATGGTCATGTGACCAAGTTTAGTCGTGACATGAACATACCAATAGTATACTAGTTGATAAAAACATGAAAAAACGTGAGAGGCAAAAATATTTATATTATTTTAAACAAAGAATAAAAAAGGAATCACTTGCAAAACCTTCATGCAATCAAATGCTCCAAAGATAAATACAACTCTTGAAGATTGATGAGGCCAAATAGGACAAGAGTGCTACCAAATGCTACAAAAATTAGCATTTGAGAACTCTACTCCCCTTATAGGAATTTAAAGTTTTATAAAACAAAAAATAAAGTTAATTTTTTCATATGTGCACGAGGGTATACAACTAATTAAATCAACAAGATTATATTAACACAATTCTTTATTTCGTATGATAAATTATTTGCTAAATTGAACTTTTCCTTTCTAAAACCACTAAGAAATCAACATACATAAAACAACTCAACAAATTAGCTTCAAAGATCCTTTCATTGTTATAATTGAGTACATTAAACTCCATAGTTTTCCCATCTTTATATTTTCACATATTATATAAAGTAAATTATTTTTAAACATAGATTACAACAAGCACACATTTCCCCTTCCATACAAATATAATTTTATAAAATTTCTAAGAACGCAATTAAGTAGATGAATTTTTCATAAGTAAACTTAAATTCATAGCAATCACATGTAAATATTGAATGATAAAATTATAAACCTGGGCCAATTGAAGGCTAGATTGGGTGAGTAGAAGATAGAGTATGAAAAGAAACATACAACCCTAATATATTGATGCATGAATTCATATGGAAGGTTAAATGAGACATCACATATGAACTAAATATAGAATCATGAATGAATGCAATTCTTTAAAAACCTAATTAAGGTGTAAGTAATCTATTTGAACATTATTAGGCACGTTATTTATAGAGTATCTAATGAATAATGAAGCCAATTTACAATATTTTGGCAACCAATATAACTTTTGATAAACCATTTCCACAAATTTGTTAGAATAAAATTACCAATTAAAGGAACTATAAAATTAAATTTATAACTTAAATTGGAGAGGTTGCAGTGATGGTCGAATAAGAGATTTAAATTTCTGTAGTTAATAAATGTGTTACAAAATACAAAAGATAGTTGTGTTAATAAACATCACTAAAAACATAAATTATTCCAACAAACACACTTGAACACTAGTTTTGAAATTTGAAATATTTTTAATTTTTTTAATAGAAAGATAAAGAAACAAAAATCCTTAAGCATTCAACTAGACATTCTACCAACCAATATTATGTCTTTGTTGATTTTCAAAATCACAAATAAAACCAAGAAAATTAGTTGAGCCACTTTATTACCGATATGACAACAAAAAAATCAATTGGATCACTTCATTAGTGATAGAACCACAAAAATACCTAAAATATAGTTGGGTCACTTTATTTGTTCAATTTAACCATAAAAACCCCAAAAAACCTTTCATTTACAACCAGTATTCGAGTGAAATGAAGAAATCTCATCTCAAACAATAAAGAATAGAAAACATTTTTTTTTAAATTATATGTGAACCCTTAAACCCCATTTAAAACTATGATGTAGTGGATGATTTTATTAGTGAGGAACTCACTTCACTATGCTTCCATTTAAAACCAAACAAAGGAGTAAAATGAATATAACCTTCATGAATAAACATAAATGAAAAACAATTAAAAAATATTGGGTATGACGACCTCAACCTCCATTCACAGTGAGACATTGGAGTCAAACTTTAAACATGTATTATCAATCAATAAAACAATGAACAATGATGTAGTTGTGGTAGAAACACATGTATTGAAGAAATATAGAGAAGTGAAATGCAAAATATTAAAAAGAGAAGGAAGGAAATTCAACAAACACCTCAAAATGCATGCCTTGCTAGTTCATTGACTTAGCAAGGTGTAGAATCATCACCTAGGTCAAAGACATGCAAAAAACAACCTAAAAGATATGCAACGAGCAACTAGTCAAAATTTACGACCATTCCTTTCATGAAAGCCATTGCCAATACAAAGTTGAAGTGAACATGTTCTGATATAGGAGCATCTAGGAGCATCCATGATTAATTGGCAATCTTGCATCAACCAAAATTAATATTTTAATTTATTTTCCTAAACTTTGGTAGGTGATTTATTTAATAGGGTAATATTCAAGGTTAAACTAAAATAAATATTAAATAATTACCTTTTTATTATTTTGTTGTAAATTTTGGGAGTGGAGATAATTTAGGAGGGAATTTTGGGAAGTTATAAATTTCAAATATTAGAAAAATGGACTCGGTTGTGGGACTTGGAGTGAGTTATAAGTTTTAATGATGCATTTAAAAACTTCCTTAATTGATGCATACAAAGGTGGGCTCCCAAGGTGAGTTTGCAAGAGTTACTTTAGAAACTGTCCTAAAATATAGGAATGGGAGTAATCTAGGAATGGACTCCCATTTTGAAAATTTTGGTGGGAGTGAGTTAAAATCAATGGGAAAGTTTCATTTCTTTGTCAAAGCTCTTTGACTCCACTTCATCTCTGTGAACCATTCTATTTTCTATATAAATGTGCCAATCTATCAACTATCTTTGTAGATATTTGTGAGCTCAAAAATACACTAGGAGATTAAATAAGAGAGGAGAATGGGAATGAGTATGGAAAGTAAGCTTCAACACTGTTCTTCTACTCCTAGTTCTTGTGATAAGCCTTGGTAGGTTCATTTATTTTCATTCTATAAATGTTTTCTTATTGTTCTTAACAGATTCTTTGGCTATTTATTTTCATGTAATAAATGTTTTCATATTGTTCTGATTAACACATACTTTGACTCTTCATTTTGTTGTAGAGATGGAAGGCACAGAGGGACGAATTTGTAAGTCTCAGAGCCAACTCTTTAGAGGGAAGAAATATTGGTATTGATTTTTGGATGAGGATGGAAATTAGGATGATGGATTATAATTGAACTTGGGGATTGAAATAATATGATCTAAGGATGAAGAGGGAGGATGGGATTAGATTTGGGGATTAAATCCAAGACCTTAAAATGATTTTATTTGATTAAAGAGGATTATCTATTCTTAAGGCACCAAGTTTTTTGAAAAAAAAAATCCTCGAAGACATGTGGTCTCATAGTGATGGAATGGCATTCCATCACCATGAGACCACATTTCTTCAAGGACTTTTTTCAAACAACTAGTTTCCTTGTCTATGATATTGCTTACTATTATGCTTTGATCAATATTTTCCAAGCATCCATGATTTGTTGGAAAGCACTTGTTTTAGGCTTTTAGCCATAGCATCAAGGAAGTTAACTATTTGATATAATTATTTGGTAGACATTTATGGAAAATGTGGTAGCATAGGCAAGGAAAATGAGCTATTTAAAAAAATTCCTCAAAGAAATGTGGTCTCATGGTGATGGACATCACCATGAGACCACATTTCTTTGAGGCATTTTTTCAAACAACTCATTTCCTTGTTTATGCTATTGCTTAAGGCAATGATTTGTTTGAAAATTTTCCTCAAATAATTTTCATTCCATCACCATGAGACCACATTTATTTGAGGAATTTTTTCAAACAACTCGTTGCCTTGTCTATGCTATTGATTACTATTATGCTTTGATCAATTTTTTCCAAGAATCTATAGTTTGTTGGAAAGCACCTATTTTAGGCTTTTAGCCATAGCAGAAAGGAAGTGAACTATTTGATAAAATTCTTTGGTAGAAATGTATGGAAAATGTGGTAGCATAGGCAAGGTGGTGAGCTATTTGAAAAAATGCCTCAAAGAAATGGGGTTTCATGGTGATGAACATCACCATGAGACTGTATTTCTTTAACATCACCTTGAGATCACATTTCTTTGAGGCATTTTTTGAAACAACTCATTTCCTTGTCTATGCTATTGCTTAAGGAAATGGGTTATTTTAAAAAAATGCCTCAAATAATTGTGGTCTCATGGTGATGGAATGGCATTCCATCACCATGAGACCACATTTTTTGGAGGAATTTTTTTAAACAACTTGTTGCCTTGTCTATGATATTTCTTACTATTATGCTTCGATCTATTTTTTCCAAGCATCCATAGTTTATTGGAAAGCACCTATTTTAGGGTTTTACCCATAGCAACAAGGAAGTGAACTATTTGATAAAATTCTTTGGTAGACATGTATGGAAAATGTGGTAGCATAGGCAAGGAAAATGAGAAATTTGCAAAAATTCCTCAAAGAAATGTGGTCTCATCACCATTAGACCACATTTCTTTGATTATTTTTTCAAACAACTCATTTCCTTGTCTATGCTATTGCTTAAGGCAACGAGTTGTTTGAAAAAATGCCTCAAAGAATTGTCATTCCATCACCATGAGACCACATTTCTTCGAGGCATTTCTTCAAACAACTTGTTGCCTTGTCTATGTTATTGCTTACTATTATGCTTTGATCATTTTTTCCAAGAATCCATCATTTGTTGGAAAGCATCTGTTTTAGTCTTTTAGCCATAGTAGAAAGGAAGTTAACTATTTGATAAAATGCTTTGGTGAGCTATTTGGAAAATTTCCTCAAATAAATTTGGTCTCATGGTGATATCACCATGAGACCACATTTATTTGGCATCACCATGAGATCACATTTCTTTGAGACATTTTTTCAAACAACTCATTTCCTTGTCTATTCTATTGCTTAAGGAAACTGGTTGTTTGAAAAAATTCCTTGAAGAATTATGGTATCATGGTGATGGAATTGAATTCCATCACCATGAGACCACATTTCTTTGAGGAATTTTCTCAAACAACTCATTTCCTTGTCTATTCTATTGCTTACTATTATTCTTTGATCAATTTTTTCCAAGCATCCATAGTTTATTGGAAAGCACATATTTTAGGCTTTTACCCATAGCAACAAGGAAGTGAATTGTTTAGTAAAATTATTTGGTAGACATGTATGGAAAATGTGGTAGCATAGGCAAGGCGGTGAGTTGTTTGAAAAATATTCCCAAAAAAATGTGGCCTCATGGTGATGGACATCACCATGAGACCACATTTCTTTGAGGCAGGTTTTCAAACAACTCATTGCCTTGTCTATGATATTGCTTACTATTATGCTTTGATATATTTTTTCCAAGCATCCATAGCATAGACAAGGCATTGAGATATTTGAAAAATTCCTTAATAAAATTTGGTCTCATGGAATGCCATGACAAGCAAATGCAATTGGAAGCTGCTCCTAGTTATTAGTTATGCTATGTGAAATAATTACATCACTGGTTATGTTGACTTTCTAAAAAACTATATTGTAATCAAAATTTTATCATCTATCAACATCTAGTTATTAGTTATGCAATTTGAAATAATACTTTGACTTTGAAAGATGTGCAATGCAATGTAATCAATGATATGCATATAAACTACACAAATCTATTAAGTACAATTCATTAGTTAAACTCTTTATTCTATTACCTGAGTGAAGGTTTCAACTCCACCCCTTCTGGGAGGTGTTGTCATGAAATCTCTAATATTAACCTATTCAACATCCAAAATAAAATATTAGAATACCATTCATATAAAAATTATATTCACATGTAATATTTATAATTTTTTACTAGTTACGTACCTTGATAGTAGATGCAGTGGAGTAAAAGGTAGGTGGAGGGTAGTGAAAATATTATTAACACTATGACCCTAAAATTTTATTACAATCATTAAAATAAATTATTTAATCTTGAATTTCAAAAATTAAACTTAACAAATTAAATTCAATGAACATGCTAACATCTACCTAAGTATCGAGGTTGAAATCCTTATTCAAAAGGGCATCTGTCATCACCAACTATTCAGCTATAGACGTAGCCTACACACTAACCTCTTGACTATTTTTGGGGTCATATGTATAGGTGGACCCACAATCCTGACAAGTATGGGGTGGAACCCTACCCATCATATTATCCCTTGGCTCATGTTGTACTGCATGACTCGCGTGTTGGATGATACTTTGGGTCAAAGAGCTAATAGATTGTAGAGTATCCACCTCAACACTCTCCTTCGTGATGGAAGGAATAATAATATGTTCATAAGCCAGTTTAGTGAGTGCTCATCTGATTGGACACTGAGGATCAAGACATGCACTTGTTCTATCTTGTCCCGACCCACCACCTCTCACCTGAAAGTCTCGCATATCAAAATAGTTGGGGATTTTTTTTTAGAACAAAATCATAGTAGAGTTTCCTTAAGAAATATTGGGGGACCTCATTATTGTTGCATAGAGGATGGTCAGAAACCATCCACCACCTCTTCCAAAAATTGTCCTTTATCCCTTGGTGGTTGCAGCGATGGGTAGGAAACCTCTTTCTTGTAAGGTCAAGAGTTTGATTTGTATGTGGGTTAGTGAATAGTGAACACAAGTCATATTTTGTATTTTTTTCATTTTTTACTTGTTTGTAGGATAGTTTATCTGCATTAAAATCTATGTACTCCCGCCTCTTATCTTCCCAACCACTTAATTACTTGCTAATTACATCTACATGTGTTAACATAGATTGAAGTGAATTTTCAATGTTGTTCTTTTCAAGGTTGAACTTATAGAATTGTTCAACCTCGCAATTAAATCCTCAATTTGTTTTTTGTTGTTTTTTAATTTCCCCCATTAAATTTTGTTGAGTTCCAAGAGGATGTTGGGGAATTGTTGGAGGAGTTTTTTGTTGCAGATATTCATCAAGATTTTGAGGAGCAGAATCAAGTGGATTTTCAACTCCTGAAAATTAAAGAAATTAACATCAAAAACATATTAAATCTACCTATTTAACAAAAAAAACAATAAAATCTTACGCCTTGGAGCTCCCTATCGATGTGGAAAAATTTTGGCAAAGAAATAATAGTGATTTGGTGAATAAATTGATGAATTTTGGGGTCTCCACAACGCAAGTGCGCCTTGGAAGGGTTCGCAAGTTGTAGATGAATAAAATTTGATAGTGTAAAAATGATTTCATTTTTCTTTTTTTCTTATAACAACACATAATGTGCTTGCATTATAACACGAGCGTGTTATAGGCTCAATTGACTAATCCTTAGGCTTGGCCACACCAATTCATAATGTGCTCACGTTATGGATTTTCAAAATTTTTAAAAAAAGTTGGCCACTTTTTGGCCCCCAAACTTTTTGCACCCGCCCTTGCTACAATAAGTAGTTGTCCAATATTGCATACCAAGCTCTAGAAGCATGCTTGAGCCCATACAATGCCTTCTTCAATCTGTAAACCATATTAGGATCTTTTGAAAATAGAAAACCTTTCAGTTGTTCAATGCACACCTCTTCTTCTAACTCACCATTCAAAAATGCAGACTTAACATCCATCTAATAGGCCTTGAAGTCTTTATGTGCTGCAATAGACAAAATCATCCTAATGGCTTCCATTCTTGCTACTGGAGAAAAATTATCTTAAAAATATATTCCTTCCACTTGTGAGTAGCCTTTACACACAATTCTAGCCTTATTCCTAATAACTTTTCCATCCTCATTCAACTTGTTCTTGAAAACCTATTTAGTTCCTATCGCATTCTTGTTTGTTGGTCTTTGGACCAGTTCCCATGTCAGATTCTTCTCAATCTACCTCAACACTTCTTCCATAGATTTGATCCAATTTTCATCTTTGCATGCCTCGGTTATTATTTTAGGTTTTATTTTAGAAAGTAAACAAAAGTTTACTTGTTCCTCTATCATAGCAGCTTTTCATCTTGTTAGCACACCTTTTCTCTTATCTCCAATGATTTGATCTTCAAAATTATTTATCTACACATACATAGGAGTGTTAGGATTAGTTTTTGGAGCTTCTTCCTCTTCTATTATCATCTATTTTTCTTTTTCTTCTTATCTACAGAGGGATTCATAAAATTCATATCATTCTATTGGCACTGAGATTTGATGAGATTCTTCATCCACTTTGACACTTGCACTTTCAACTATCTTATTTGATCTTTTGGTGTATAGAATTTGTATTCCTTGCTCTTTGTATAATATCCAACGAATATACATTCATCTGATCTCGCATCAAAATTTCCTAGGTTTTTATCATCTCTCCTAATATAAAATTTACTTCCAAACGCTCTGAAATATTCATAGTAGGAGGTTTTCCATACCATAGCTCATAGGGGCTCTTTGAATTGTTTACTCTTGCTTGTCCTCTATTGATAATGTACACTATAGTATGAATTTATTATCTTTAATAGACATCTAGTAGATTTTATTCCTTCATCATGTTTCATGTTGCCTCTTGAACTATCATGATCTTCCTCTGCACAAATCCATTATGTTGTGGAGTCCTAGGAGATGATAAATTTCTCTTTATCCCATGATCTCAACAAAAAAAATTAAACTCATTAGAGGTGAACTCACCACTTCTATCATACCTTAGACACTTGATTTTCAAATCCATTTCATTCTTGATCATAGACTTAAATTCTTTAAAATTATCTAGAGCTTCTAATTTCTCTTTGAGAAAGGTTACCCAAGTCATTCTAAAGTAATCATTTATTAACAACATAAAATACATGTCACATTGAGATCTTCTTGTTTTGGTAGGTCCACATAGGTTTGTATGCACCAACTCTAAAGGTATTGTTGTAGAATATTCCTTAGTTTTTAACCTCTTCTTTGTCTATTTTCCTAATTGACACTCTTTATAAATTGCATTGATATTATTTCTAATTCTTGGAAAATATCTCACGACTTGAGTAGAGTTGATCTTCACTAGGCTATCAAAATTGATGTGACCCATTCTTCTATGTCATATTCGGCTTTCATTTATTTAAGTAATAAAGAACTTAACACCAACAAATTTGAGCCAATAAACATTTCCTTATGTTCTTGTTCTTACATCAACCAAGCTTGAACCGGAGCTTCCTTTTTTTATTTCACAACCATCATCTTGAAGCACTAGATTGTATCATTTGTTACATATTGTCCTTACACTACTCGAAGATTATGCCAGAGACCCTTGACATAAAGGACATCATCTATCTTTTTCATTTTAAGAAAAAAATATGAAGTCGATATTTATATCAATATATAACAAGTAGGATACAAAATATTTACTATGGTTCTTGAGAAACCAGACTGTAATAGATTAGCTTACTACAAAATAGATTACAAAATTCCCCTTAGATTTTATATGCTTTCACTAGCTGCATACATTTACCCTTATATGACAAAATAAAAGAAACTAATGATAACAAAAAACCCCCATCCTATAGATACTGCTTATATATACATATATTTCCCTTCATTAACCTTTTACAAAGAAAAATTTGCTTATTCCTCCATTTCCACAATGTCATTCTCTACTTGATTTTCTTTAATTTCTTGATCTTCATAACCCAAGTCATTTGGTTGCAGAGGAATATTAAGATTAGGAATGACATGTTGCAGAGGATTGGAAGAGATCGCATGATCTAGAATGAAAACCAGAGGAACCGCTTGAGGTACTTGCGAGGGTGGATGAACGGACATGTTGATTGGCTTGGGATGAACATGGTTGAGAAAAACAAGGATAACATTAGTCTTCCATTTGATATCATCTGCGAGGTCACCACCAACTGCCACCCTGTTTCTTTCTAGTGCTGACTGAAGGTAACGAAAACTACGCATCTCCAATGTATTTTTTATGCCATCGAGAACAGAGACGTACACATTCTCATTGAGAAGAAAGTGTCGAGGTACAAGGCTACCTACTCTCCCCTGACCTTTCCAAAATCCAGATGATTGAATGCCTTTGAGAAATTTATCATCTTGTAGAAAGACATCTTTAACAACTTTTGAAGTTATCAATTGAAGATCAAGTAAAGACTAGGCTAGTTGTAAATCCCCAATTGCTTCAAAGAAAGGAAGCTCCCATTCCACAATTGGGATAGGTACTCTATGGCTGCACATAAAGTATTCCATTTTTCTTTTTCCATAGGATCTGTAAACTTTGATTTACCCTTCATTTTTTGATGAAGACAAAAATTGCATTCCCACCTTCTTGAAACCTTTCAGTTGCTGCACTTGAAATTGTGAGAAAATAAAACTAAGCAAGAAATAATATAAAATCCTTTGCATGCTTGATAGGAGGATACACCATCCAAATTAAATCATCATTATTTTGAGTGGCCTTTGCCTCTAATTTTGAAAAGCTAACATCTATCGCCAAGCATACAAAATCATCATTATATGTAGTGGTAGGTACAGATATTCACCTGCAAAAAATCTAAACGAGGTTAGTAAATAAAAAGATTTGCCTTCACTCACTTGATAGATTCCTTTCCCAACATGATTCTGACATATGGATTTGATGATCACATGAACCAAAGGACTTCTATTACCAATGCACTTCAAGTGAGGTGACTAATTTTTCATCATCTCTTAATTACTAACTTTGGCAAACCCTTTAATGATCGCCAACTTGTAAATGGAAAGGACAATATTGCTACTTCAATTATTTTGCCAAGATGTCCTTAGTAATTCCTTTCCAAATTTGGGCACACAGAGATAGAATGATATTTTACTTCATTAATCATCAATGAAACAGTCATTTTAATTAAAATTACCATGTGGGAAATGCTTGTAGCTCATAACCGATGGCAATATTGCCACCTAGATAGTATCTAAGCTTTGTTCACATGTGACTCAATTTACCAATCTGCTCCATTTACATTTTATGATCTCTAACAACTAATTCATATTATATCCTCTGACAACGTGTGCAACCTACATTCTCCATCAAATCTTAGGCTCTTTCAAACACATCATACAAATTGTCCCTCAAATTGACCCTCCATGCAATTTTGAGGCATCTTGTTGCACAATCTCCACTAATTGTGGAAAATATGTGAGTCGAGAGAGGTCATTTAATACAAAGAGCTCCTACTTGTTGCTTCCCACATTAGCTAAATAATTAGCTAATCTATTACCTTCTCTATATGTGTGTGTTATTTGATCATTCTGAAATCTATCAAGAAAATCCCAGACTCATTGAAGGACATATTGGAGACTCCAATTTTGATCATTCTTTACTTTACAAGAATTGACTATCAATAAGGAATCTCCTTCAATATGTAATTATTTAACACCATTCTTTAAAGAAATTTCTAAACCTATCAACAATGCTTTTGATTTTGCTAAGTTATAAATCCTTTTAGGAGATAATTTGAACTAAGTGCTATTACCTTACCCCTTGAATCACGTAAACAAATGCCTACTCTTGATTCTCCTGGGTTCGATATATCTTATGCTTTCCATCAAAACTAATTGAACCTTTTCCATAGATCTTAGTAGATGTATCATCACCAAACTTAACAAGACCACCACCATACTTATCAAGCTTAAAAAACTCACTCTTATCACTTGTCATATGATTTGAGAATCAATTGTATATTATCTAGTAGTTTCTCTCCTCTTTTGTATGAAAAATGGTCAACATAGTTCCTTCAATATTGTGACCTATTTTCAGAGAAATTTCCTTTACGCATCTTTCGGGATTAGTAAAATTAGTTCCAACATTCAAAACCATGAACAAGAATTCAACACTTTCATCATTTAGATAGTCTAATTCCTCATCATCAAATACACCACTATCTCTCTTTAACATAATAACTCTTCTTGAAAGATTTACCTTTATGATATTTATGTTTTTCATTTAAAACTTTGATTGGAAATTTAGAAGCATAATAATCTATCTTTCCACAATTGAAACATTTGAAGGGTAACTTACATTTGTATTTACCAATGCCATTTTTTAGTTTTCTTACAAAAAATTCTTACACATCATTAAGATCATCTTGATCAGATTCATCATTATTCTCCTTCTTGCTAACTTTAAAAGTAGTTTCTTTCTTTCAATCATCTTTGTCAAACTCTCTTAATTCAAAAGTAGTTAAAGCACCAAACATTTGATCTCTAGTATATTGATCCAAATTTTGAGCTTCCTCAATAGCAAAAAATTTAGCACTATAAGATTTAGGAAGAGTTCTCAATACCTTTTCACAACTTCACTTTCCTCCAAATTTCCACTAAGACCATTGATGACATTGAAAATTTCATCAACTTTGAGCATGTATTCTACAATATCTTCATCTTCTAACATCCTTAGGGTTTCAAATTTGGCTTTGAAATTCTATATCTTTAATTGCTTAACCTTAACATCTCCTTCATAAATTCTTTGCAACTTTAACCATACCTCTTTAGTAGTTTTGTAGCTTATCACCTTCACAAGTTCTAAATCAGAAAGTCCACTCAATATAACATTCCTTTCTTTTCCATTATTCCCATAGTATTTGATCTCATCATCAGTTGTTGGAGTAGTAGCAAGTATAGTATATCCATCTTCAACTAACTTCCATACACAAAACCCTAATGAGACAAGAAAGGATTTCATCTTGGAATTCTAGAAAGCATAATTTGTTCCATCAAATGTAGGAGCTTTGACACCATTCTTTTGCACCATCCAGATATACCTCAAGTGGTTAAGTGTCTTCTAAGGAACCTTGCTATGATACCAATTATTAGACATACATGACAATTGAGAGGGGGGTGAATTAGTTGTGCATTAAAATATGTAATCCCTCATTAACCTTCAAACCCTTATTATGCATCAATATTAATGTAAAAAATGAAACAACACATCAACAATCATGCATAATAGAACACTAGATTTACATGGAAAACCCTAATCAAGGAAAAGCCATGGTGAGGATAAACTCACATATATATGAATAACAACATTGATTACAAAAGGCTCACTATCATAAGGGCTCACTACCCAAAATAAAAGAAAGAATCGCTCCCAATGGCTCATTTCCCAAAGGACTCACTATCTGGAATAGAAAGAGAATAGAAGAAAGTATTAGAAGGAGGTTCACTACCTTAGAGAAATAGGAGAATCCACCACAACAACTCTATACCATCCACAACCTTCAGCTCATTTCCTCTAGCAACTTTAGGCACTCTGAAATGTAGACACCTTCTACTCACTACTTCTAGTAGTCATAGGCATTCATGCTCACACTTACATCTCAACACTTGATCACAAACACATCACACCACTCACTTCTTCCACAATTGACCTTGCATATATAACCAAGTTGTGACCTAAAACAATCTCTTCTAGGTCAGCCTCAATGAAACCTATGCACCTCAAACATGAAACCACCAAATAGGTCGACACCAAACACTTCTACAATTGAAAGAAGGGAAGGTAAACCATACTAAGGGTTAATTAGGACCCAAATCTACACTGACAAGCTACACCATGCTTCCACAAACAATAAAGTAGTTATGTAATCCACACTAACATGACAGATTGGAAAAACATGTATTAATGCTAACAAACAACCAATTTCACACTTCACCAAGTTCGAAAACATCCTAAAAACCACATAACAACTTCACAAATATTGGAATATTCCAACACCAACATCTAATATCCAAACACACTAGTGCAAACACATGCAACTAAGAATATTGTCATCTTGTGCAACCAATAAAACTACCACTAAAATACAACACTTGAATCAAGCTTGTGGAACAACTAAGCGCTAGATCATCCAAGGGAAGATAGATATAAGCATCATTAGCATATTCCTAAATCTATAAGACAAGATAATTCAATGCACGGAAATTTGCAGCAATTCCATTTCTCTCAAACAACCTTCTTCAACAACCAAACACTATCAAACACATCTTCAACTACTGCACGATTCAGAACCTAAAACTATAGATATAACACCTCTA
Organism: Sequoiadendron giganteum; assembly: GCA_007115665.2. Classification (NCBI taxonomy): domain Eukaryota; kingdom Viridiplantae; phylum Streptophyta; class Pinopsida; order Cupressales; family Cupressaceae; genus Sequoiadendron; species Sequoiadendron giganteum. The sequence continues at coordinate 714,833,383 of CM021100.1, forward strand.
AACACTATCAAACATATCTTCAACTGTCGCATGATCCATAACCTACAACCATAAATATAACAAGCACATCCTCAACCATGAAGAAATGAGGAGCACAATACAAAACACACCTCTATCACCTTGTACACTCTTTATGGAAATTTTCTCAAAAGCACTTGGAAACCAAGTGCCCATGTTGCATCTGGAACACCACAAAAACCTTCTCAACATATCCACAACATCTGCAACACCTTCTCAACACCACAAGAACCTTCTCACCATAACCACACTAGATATTTTTCACCATTCCAAACCCTCTCTCACATAAGGAGAATTTAATGAACTAAATTATGTGACAGTTCTTTCCTAAAAGATATCCTATGACCACTAAGAGTTTTCACCATTCCAAACCCTCTCCCGTATGTTCTTTCATCAAGTTTAAGGACAATTATGACCATTTGGAGAAGGAAAGATCGATTATGAGAAGTTCATGGGCATTAATGAGGGCCAATTGGATGATTTTGATACAAGGTGAGAAGATATAGGAGATACTTGAATTATTTTGAGTGTCATTCCAAGCATGTAGGAGCTTTCCTAGCTAGATAAGGTCAAAACATCAAAGGTTCTCAAAAAAATTAAGCATCGCCTTGCTAAATCTTAGGCTTCATTTCATGTCTTTCTCTATCCTTTCCCACCAAACAGTAGTAGTGTAGGTTATAATAGGTGAACTACAAAGGGAACCATCCCTCTCTGGAGATTCACTTCAACCCTAGCTAATTGACAACCTTGAAGTGTTCCAATGCTTGTCAACTAGCAAGAGACTCATTCTAGAGATCTCTCAAGGGTGTAATCATATTTGACAACAATACTTGCTATACCAATATCTCTTTTGTCTACCAAATGTTTGCAACACAATATCCAAGTTGTACCTTTCCTTTCAAAATGAATTTTTCTCAACATGCCAAATGTTCAATGTGCAAATGAAAACATAATAGTTTTGACAACATATTATTTTTCATCATTATATCAAACTCTTGGCATACATGGCCATGTAGCCACAGTTGCACACATAATTCAAAACAAAACATCCATCTGGATACTCCCCCCATTTCATTTGTTATCATCAAGCCATCATATGGGGGATGGGCATGGTTTCTTATAATGACCTAGCATGCCTCAATTTTGTAGTGAGAATAGTTTTCCATCTTAGGCATACCATTTTGTGGGTATAATATCCACTATCATACCACACATGAAGTTTTACATATTTATATATAGGGATGCTAGTTGTAAAACTAATCTATGTACAAAATTGCAGCTTTATGCCACATTTTATCATACAGTGTTGCAAGCTTCCTTTCCTAATAGTTTGGTTTATTATTGAATTAATAATTTTGAAGGTATTTTCTTCTCACTCATAACATATGCTTATTCCATGTATTATATGTTTAGTCACAAAGTAATTTCATTGTAGATTTATAAACACATCACATTTTCCAATGCAATTTTATTTTCAAGATTATGCAATGCATTCCCTATAGTTTGGGTTGTTATTTAATTTTTCTTTTGAAGGAATTTTCTTTTGCATCCATGGTGACATACACTTATTCAATGTCTTGTATGTTGATTTTAAATGTAAGTTTAGTGCGTATTTAAAAACAAATATTTTTTAACATTGTGAACTGCAGATTAAAACAAAGTTTGCTTTGCAACCTTCAATTGGTTATAGAAGGCAACATGTGAAGTATAAAGTGTGTACACTAAATATTACCCTATACCATAAAGGATAGGTTAAAAAATACACCATGTTTTGAAATCTCGTATTTGTTAGAAAATATTCATAACTATACATATCTCTTTTTGCATTTCAAATAACAATATTTCATAACTGTGTGTTTAAGTATGAGAAATTAAAAGTTTCTAAACATTTCATTTTATGTAACCTACATTTGACAAGGTATTCAAAACACATCATGTTTTGTATCCTCTACTATGGTGAAGTGTATTGTATTTTCCCAATAACAACAATAATGGTGTTATTTCTATTTGAATTGTAAACCTAGATATACATAGATCATAACCATAGGAGTTGGGTATGTTGTGAAGTGCATGTTAAAACACATGATGTGTTTTGCAGCTTGCAATTTTTTTATCAAAATAGAACTCACAATAGTCAAATGCGCATTTGATAAGTATATTTTGAATCACATTTGGGATTGGTACAGGATCATGAGGGTCCAAACTAGGCCTTAAGTGGCAATAAAATTCTAAAAAAAAGAGTTAAATAAAAAATTGAATAAGTTATTAACATAATTTGAAAAATATGTAACATCAAAATTTGTAGTAAATTAAATGCAGTTTCTAAGATACTATTCCTTTTTTGGAAAAAAGTAAATCTATTTGGTGAAAATTTGAAATTTCAATGTAATAGTACTAATTTTCCAACAAAAAAAATATAGGTGTATGTCTGACCAACCTAAGTACAAGCAATTTTGTTTTTGAAACTTTCAATATAAGTAGAGACACATGCATGAATGTGTTAAAAAAAATTAATTAATTTTTTGCAAGTAAATACTTAATTATGAATTATTTATTAAAAAAAATTAAAAATAATAAAACTTGTTTTTCTGACCACCATAACTTGGTCAATTTTTTTTGAAATTCAAATTTTCTGTTTTTTTTATCCTATAGTATGGGAAGCATAGAATGTGGCACATTTTTGGATTCAAAAAATATGAAATTGTTCAAGAATTATAGATAGTTTTCAATCAGCCTATCAATCAAGACTTTAGTCAAAATTTATGTAGAAAATCAATAATAATTATCTATTTAATTAAAAATAAGGAATATCTTATATTTTTGGAAAGCTGAAAATTTTCTCAATAAACCCTTTTCATTTCATCAAATTTGGATAAAAAGAAGTCGTCAACTACTTTTTTATCATATCACCACATTTTGGACCCCCATGATCATGCACTCACCCTTTGACCATATTCTCATTATCTTACAAAGCACATGAACTAAACTTGTGTAGGTTGAAAAATATAATGTGTAGTTCAACCTACAAATTTGTATATAGTTTCCTTTTGCTTTTAAAAAAACTTTGTATATAGCCTAAATTCGTAACATGTAAAATTATATGTAATTACTTATAAATGTGCATGCCACAATACAAAATATTGCACAAGACACATTGGTTTTGGTGCATGTGTGTATATGTTTTGTGAGAAGAAAGGTTAAGAAGTCAACTGAAACTTTGGTGATAACCTCAAATGACCAAAAAAATGCTTGCATTACTACCACCAACCTCAAAGAAAGAACACAATTGAATTTATTGATAAAATATTGAATTAGTAATTTAAGTGAATTCGGTTATGCATAAATGTGTAACACATCCTAAGAACCATGATGTAAGCCAATGCGAATTTAAAAGCACTGTGTAGTTCAAATTGCAACTAGACATACAAAATGAAGAAAAATTGCAACTCTATATTAACATAATATGAAGAGTTCAATATAATTGGGATGCACATACCTCTCTTACTAGCAAAGGATGGTTGTGAAATATAACCATTCCTTTGACATAACTTGAAATGAGCAAAAAATGTACATCTTACGAAGCATGAACTAAACTTGTGTAGGTTGGAAAACACAATGTGCACTTTAATCTACAACTTTGTATGTAGCCTAAAATTGTAATGTGCAAAATGAAATGTAATTACTTGTAAAGATGCATGACATAATATAGAATATTGTAAAACATGTTGGTTGTGGTGCACATGTGTATTTTTTATGTGAGAAGAAAGATTAACAACTCAACTGAAACCTTGGTGATAACCTTGAATGACCAAAAGTATGCTTGCATTGTTGTCACCAACCTCAAAGGAAGAACACATTGTTTGAATGTGTTGATAAATTATTTAATCAATAATTGAGTGAATTAGGTTAGGAATAAATGTGGAATACATTTTAGGAACCATGATGTAACTTTTTGTAGGTTGAAAACCACACTATGTAGTTTAACTTGCAATTGGACCTATACAATGAAATAAAAATTATAACCTTACTTGAACATAAAATAGAGTACCATTTTGTTGCGGTGTGCATACCTCTTTTACTTGAGGATAAAGGTTTCCAAATCTAAACATTACTTTGAGGTTATTTGAAATGAGTAGTGTCAATTGTGTATTGTGAATGATACCATATGCCATAAAGTGCATGTTAAAAAAGACAACATGTTTTCACACCTTCTATTTCTTATAAGATATTCATAACTATATGTATCTCCATCTACATTTCATGGCATTCTTTTTGTATAAAAACTTACAAGTTTAAAAAAAAAAAACACAGTGTTTTGTAAACTGCTCTTCATTTGACCAATTGTATTTTAAAACCCTACAAATGTAAGAAACCAAATAAAATACTATAATTGGTTGTAATTTGTTTCTTCACGAGCTGTTGAAAAAAACCATGTTTTGTAACCTATATTATAGAGAAGTGTATTCATTTTCCCTAATAATGTCAACAATGGTGATATTACTATTAGGATCCAACTATATAGTTTTACGAGTCAGACTCATTGAACCATGTTTCATGAGTAGTGGTTCACAAGAACCCATCTCTCATGATAGTGAATGTTCCACTTAGCACTCATTGAATCTAGGTGATGCTCATAGAGGTGAAGCATTGGGCCTTCCCAGCGGGTCACCCATCCTAGTACTACTCAACTCAAGCATGCTTAACCACAAAGTTTTTTCCTAAGATTAAGCCCACTTAGCTTGCAACCCCAATCACAATTCAACATGCTATGGAAAATACCTCCTACTTATCAATCAACAATGTTGTTGTTGCTATTTGAATTACACACCTAGAAATACATAGTTAAAAAACACATGGTTTGGGTAAGTTTTGAATTGTAAGTTTACAAACATGGTGTGACTATTGGTAAGAATAAGTTAATTTAGAATAGGTTAACATGTGGCCACGTATTCTCATAATTCACAAGATTTTTGATTTGCATATACAACTCAGAGTTGGGAAAACTATGAATTAATGTTAAGGAAGAGCTTTTAGAAGCTAAATTATTCACATTTTTTTGTAAAGAATAAAACCCCACTTTACTTATTTCATTAATTTGCATTAAATTTTCATATTATGCCCCAAAATATGGGGTCAACATATAATTAGCAAATATGGGAAAACTATGAATAATAGTAAATTAAATTAGTTTGACCATAGCCATAAATAAAGAGCATGATATTATAAACTAGGATGGAAGTTGAAACATTCATAGCCTATCATAGAAAGCAAAACCCCAACTATTGATTTCAACAGTATGTGTTAAATTTTAATATCGCCCCAAATAGATAGGGTGAACATAAAATTTGTAAAATTAAAAAAATGTAGAAAAAAAGCAGAGGAAAATATTTGAACTTTACGCTTGGTATGACAACGATTGTTCTCCTTACAAAGCAACATGCCTAAGGCAATGAAATAAACCCAGTAAATATAAAATAAACTCCTTTTTCACAACCCCTCCATTTACTCTCTTCACAGTTTCAAAGCAAAATGACAAAACGAAAAACATTTTTGGCAAATATAGATACTTGGTAAATGCTATCAGTCAACTTGTTTAGGGGTCACAAAAGAAAATCAAAATTCTCAAGCTTTCTTCTCTACATAAACAAAACGGAGTTGGGAACACTATCAATAACAATAAATTAAACCAATTTCACTATTCCCATAAACAAAAGCCAAGCTATTATACCTGCCTTTGTCCATCCCTTCCAAATCTCCGCAACATGGTATGTGAGCTCCCCCTTCCCTTGCAATATGAAGTTGTATTTCCAAAATGTCAAATATGTAAATGAAAACACGATGCTTTTGCAACCATCATTTTTAAAAATACTGACGTACAAGCCACGTCATTTTATCATCCATCATTTTTGAAAACTCCCGGCATATGGAGCCACATGACTGTAGTGGAAAATGGCACGTCCATCCATCTTACTTCTCATGTCTAATCTCCCGTCATCATGCCATCATATGAGGGATGGGGTGTAATGTTATGATGTCTAACCCCTTGTCCCCATGTTGTTGCTTAAGTCTATTTTCTGCTTAAAATTAAGCAATTAAGTATCCCCATGAAATTTATACTTTATGGGAATAGGATAATTTGGAATCTTTTCTTATTTTCCTAGAACAACAATTCCTTAAAAAATGAAAATAGGCTATGCAAAAATTGGGGGGCTGAAAATAACCAGCTGCTACAAATGAAAAAAACTCATGTGACTCCACAAATTACTTTGCCTCATTTTTTATATTTACTTCATTTTTTTCCCTCCAAGTTTATATTTATTTTGTCTCCTTTTTATATTTAAGCACAAAAAAATAAAAATCATGAGACCACCAACTCCTAAAAATGTTGAGGGATGACTGCTAGCCAAATTAAACTAAACAGCTGCATGAAAACCTGCCCTTCAAAACAGCGGGACAATAGCCCTGCCCAAGACATTCACGTGACTGACTTGACCCACCGACGGGCAATACTTCATTGTTTTATGCCATTCTTGGTACTCTCTCCGGACCCACATGCCCACTGTCGTCCTGTACACTCAAGTTGCTGTTAAAAAACCAAATCCATGGATTTTCCCATTGATTTTTATCTTTCCCTTGTGCTCATATTTTCAAAAGCTATACATTGTGGTGCTCACTGTAGTATCCTTTGTGTGTCAAAGCTCTTTGATTGTTCAGACATTGAACAAATAAATAGGTTTTTTTAAGCCTCCAAATGACTCCATTCCATCTCCGTGATCCAAGTTATTTTTCTATATAAATGTGCCAATCTATCAACTCTTTGTAAATATCTGCGATCTCACAAATACACTACGAGTTTAGAGAAGAAACGAGAATGGGACTGAGTATGGCAAGGAAGACGATAAGTCTGAGCACTGTGCTTCTGCTTTTGGTTCCCGTGATAAGCCTGGGTAGGTTCATTTATCTTCATGTTATAAATGTGTTCTTATTGTTCTTATTAACAAATGCTTTGGCTGTATATGTTGTTGCAGAGATGGAAGGCACAGAGGGACGAATGTGTAAGTCTCAGAGCCACAACTTTAAAGGGTATTGTGTGAGTGACACCAACTGCAAGAATGTTTGTCGAACAGAGAAGTTCCCATCAGGAAGTTGTGATTCACACGGAGTCAATCGAAAATGCTACTGCTATAAGCCTTGTGCTTGAAAGTCTTCTTTTTTCTGTCTTTCTATGGTTGGGACTGTTATATCTCTGTCTACTGTGTATTTCCTTGTTGAGAATAAATACTGTGGTGATCTTTGACTTCCTGTGTGTTGGGGACTCTTGAAGGTTGCTTGCACTGTAATAGATTCACCATAATAAAGTTGGAAATGTTTGGCTTGTTTTAATCTTGTTTTGATCTTCTGCAGCCTCTATTCATTAGTATATCTTTTGGGTTCTCCGAAAATATCTTCATATGCTCAGTATGAATTGCTTTCACAGATCATGTTTGCTCAGCTTAGATGTCAGGGTATGTTTGAGGATGAAAAGTATTCTGATGGTAGATCAGGTGAAAAATGTAACAACACATTATATTAAATTTATGAATAGTACGCGTTCATTCGATTCATGCATACTTCCTATTTAATTCAAAACAAGGTGGTAAAAAGATGTATTCATAAAATTTTAATTGAACAATTTCAAATAAAGATATTTAAATAGGGTTAAGTATAAAAATGGATAATAAAAAAAAAAATCAAGAAGGTGGTTTTATCATCAAGATTACTTTCAAACATCTTCAATGTCAAAAGGAGGGGGTATTTATATTAAACAAATAACAAATAATTAAATCAGTAAGCATTGTTTTGATAAAGCCACACATTGGGTCTGATTGGCTAAACAATGGACGGAAAAAGAAACACATAATGTATTTCATTTTATTAGGGTCTTTATATTAATTAAATAACAAGTAATTAAGCCCAGTCCATTAACCTCTGCATTCTACAAACTTTGTATGCAAGCATTATTTTGATAAAGCTACACATTGGGTCAAGTTGGCTAAACAATGGGCAGAAAAAGAAACACATAATGCATTTCATTTTATTATCTTGGGCTAAGAATTGAATAGCAAATCAAACATGTAATGTAAAAGAGTTGAGTTATTATAAATTAGATTTAAAGAATGGCAATGTTATAAAGTGTATTTTTTATTGTATAAATTAAATATATGTAATTGTGAAATTCATATATTTTTATTATTTTTATTTAATTTTGTGTTTTTTTAGAAAATATTTTGATATATATGTTATTGATAAATGGTAATTTGTGCAAATTTGCATCTATTTTTCTAGTCTTTATTAGTCAATATGCTTTATTTTAAGTGGACTTTCTAGTTCACATTTTCCCAATAAATTTGTCTCATGCCTGAAAATAGGTTTGACCTACCATTAGTGGACTTGTTGGTCCATATTTTCTCGGTAAAACTATCTTGTGCTTGAAAACAAGTTTGACCCGTCATCCAACCTTTTTGAGGCCATCCAAAAAATTATCTCACATTTGGAAAAAATGCATTTAATATTTTTGTTTAAAAGGTTATGTAAATTTTGTACATCAAATCTCTGAATCAAATCAGATTTTGGTAGAGCTCTAAAACCCATATATTTTTAGATTTGCTTTCCATTCACCATAAATAGATTGAAGTAGCAATTATAAAGAGATTGTTTTTGGTTTGTCTCATTTTAAAAAAATCTATTGTGGTAGGGTTTCATAATTTTTCTTGCAAACTCTGCCCATTTTTTCTATGGCATCGTTGACAGCACAATACAATTTGTGCAAAATCTTGAGGTAAGCCACTTGCCATGGTTTTAGTGATTTTTATTATTTGGAAGTTGTATGCACCTAGATCAATTTTTTTTGTTGTTTTTTATTTGATTCTAAAATGATTCTATTGTTATCTGCTCACATTGGGAAAAATGAATTTCAAGCAATTGAAACATCCTCACCCCACGCCAGTTTGAAATTCTATGACTTCTTATTTTCTTTTATTTTCTATGTTGAATTAAATAGTGGGAACATTCTTTTCTATTTAGGGATTCCCATTTAAATAAATAACATGTATCCGATTTCTCATCCATCAGTGATTGATAGTAGTTAAATTATTTTTCTCTTCCTGCTCAAGAAAATAAAACAAACTTGAAGATCACTTATTTCTTTATATGACTCTCAAAAATTTAAGAGATTTACATTTTTTCTTTCATTACATAGCTCTTACAATATTGAGAAATAAAAGATGAATCATATATTTTTCAACTCCTTTTTTTTTATAATAGTTTGTTAACCTTCTTTTTAAGCTCTCCTCTTGTCTACACATTTCATAGCTCTACCTTTTTAGCTACTTAATTTTTAATTGAGATAAATTACTATATACTTAAGGGAAACTCATAAATAGCCTTCTCTTAGATCCCTTTCTAATATAGTAGGTGTTGAGCTTTCCAAGTTGTCTTTTAATTTGTATCAAAATTTAAATTGTTTCAAGGATTATATTTTCCTTAAAATAATAAACATAAAACCTCAAACTAATAACATCATGTTTCAAAGAATACTCAATCTTAAACCAAAAAATATCTACAAAACATATTGATTCAACTATACAAAGATAACTAAATCTTTATTAAATAAGGACAACAACACAAATCTTGAAATGTAATCTCACACCATACTTAGTAAAATAATTTCATGAGAAAAAATAGGTTTTAATTAGGTCTTAAAACTTTCTTTTAATAAATAGATATAATTATCAAAAATACTAAAAATTAATATAATCAAGAACAATTTAATTCACATTTGTAGCACTGTTGGGTACACACCACTAACCTTTACACACAACTAACTTTAAATTTGATTATTAGATTGGAAGAAGTAGATAATTTTATTTGAATAGGACCAATTGTTTTCATTTGGATTTTATTTTTTCCTAGAGATCATATAAGTGTTAGTTTGGTCCAAAACATTAGAGTTGATTCAAAATTTAATCATAGAACAAAAATTCAAGTGCTATTCATTTCAGGAAGACCTACAGTATGAATTGGCCCTTTGGAATTTTTTGTGGTTAGGATTTACTTAATATGTTGTTTTTTCTCTGGATTGGAAGTCTTGCAAGTATCTTATTTTAATATTTATGTATTTTATTCTTTGCCGCGGTGTAGGTAGGAGGGAATTTTTTAAACCAAATTTATCACCTCTATTGAAATCATCCCATTGGGATACACAAAAAGTATGGGTATGTGTAGGATCATCATGGAAAATGCAAGCCCTTAAGTGGCAATGAAAATTCAGAAAAATAAGAGTTAGACAACTTGACGTAAAAAATTGAATAAGTTATTTATATTATTCCAAAAATATGTAAGAATAGAATCTTTAGAAAATTGAATGTAGTTTCTAAACTATTAGATATATTTATTTATTTTTTAAATCTATTTGGTGAAAATTTGAAATTTCAATGCAGTAGTACTTAAATTTTAGGGAAAAAATAAGTAGATGTATGTTTGACCACCCTAACCACAATAAAATGATAATATTTTTTTATAATATTTTAGATATAAGTAGAGGACTCGTGTCCCAATGTGATGCATATTTTTTTGCATTTTTTTTCCAAGTAAATAATTAATTATGATTTTTTTATTACAACTTTTAAAAAATATAAAAACTTGTATGTCTAACCACCTTAACTTGGTCAAAACTTCATGAAATTCATTTATTTTTTTTAATCCTATAGTATGCGAAGCATAGAATATGACACATGTTTTGGATTCAAAAAAATTTATACGGTTTGAAAGATATAGATGTTTTTCAATCAACCTATCAATCAAGACTTTAGTTGTAATTCAAATAGAAAATGAATAATAATAATAATTTATTAAATTCAAAGTAAAGAATAATTTATATTGGTGGAAAGATGAGAATCTCCTTTAAAAACCCTTTTCATTTCATCAATTTAGGGTAAAAAAAAAGTCATCAACCACATGGGCGAAGTCTAGAAAAGCAAGGTAAGTTGTTAAACACATTTTTTGTGTTGACTTCTTAAGATTGGCATGTCCTAGCCAAATTTTGAAGCAAGCCTGAGGCTAATCTATAGGTAGTAGGTTTTGTGTTAGATATATCGAATATCTTATTCAAATCGGATATCTGATCCAAATTGGATATTCAATTTTTTTATATATAATTTTAAAAAATCTAATATAGTTTTTAATATATGATTTAAAAAATTGCAATATCCAAATCAGATATCCGATTTGAATCGGATATCCGATTTGTTTTATATATAATTTTAAAAAATCTAATATAGTTTTTAATATATGATTTAAAAAATTGAAATAAATAGTTTATAGTTTATTTTAATATATCTAGTTGAGAATATACAACATAGTTTATAATTCAATATATAACATATAATTTATGATAATCTCTTACAAAATTATGTATAATATATAATATATTATATTATTATGTATAATATTTAAATATTATTTATATATTTTAGTTAATGTATAAATATTTATATATATATTAAGTTAATATATAAAATATTATATAACTAATTAATATCACTAATATATAAAATATTTAAATATTATCTATTTCCCTCTCTCTCTCTCTCTCCTTCCCCCTCCTAATTCTCTCTCCCTCTGTCCTTTTCCCTCTCTTTCCCACTCTCTCTCTCTCTCTCTCTCTCTCTCTCTCCTCTGCTTTCTCTCTGGTTATGCTCTCTATCTCTCCCTTTCCCTCTATCTTTCCCTCTCTCTATCTCTCCCTCTCTCTGTCTCTCTCACCTTCTTCCACTCTTCCCCTCTCCCTTCTCCCTCCTAATTCTCTCTCTCTCTTTATATCCCCTTCTTCCTGTCTTCCCCTCTCCCTTACCCCTCCTAATTCTCTCCCTCTCTCCCCTTCTTCCCCTCTCCCTTCCCCCT